>LTAE01013623.1:0-12350 GCA_001647135.1 Pontederia paniculata | reverse complement strand
GAATGTGTAACAAGGAAAGCTTAATGATGAATGAAATGTATGATGAAAGGATTCAATGATGATGGATGATGGCAAAGATGAAAGATGATGTAAAAAATAAGTATGTGAAAGATACATATATGTATGAAGTTTTATTATGCTCTATATGTTATGGAAAAAGATGTTTAAGTTATGATGATGTGATTATGTTTATGCTTCTGATATTATTATGAAAATACCTATCTATTGTGCCATACATATCTGAGCTTTATCGCTCATGGTGATTTTGTTTGCCCCCTGCTTTGGATCATGCATGTCAGTGATCTTGGATGGCATGGTTCCTGGTGGTGCTAGTAGCGACAGGTGTTCGTGATGATGCTGTTTGCACATGAGTATTGGTCCAGTATGATGTCTGTCAGTTTAGTCTATTTTAATCAGTTATAATAAGGAAAGGATCTATTACATGATGTGAGACTTTGAGATAGTATGTCATGTATATTTTCCGCATTTATGTTATGAAAAGAATTATGAAGATTTATATTTTTATTTATTTCAAATATATATTTCGTATCTAGTTGACCAATCTTAGTGTCAACCTTATAGTCAAAGTATTGCATGATGTGTAGCGCACTCAGGAGAGCATTCTGCCACATGGCAGAATGGTCATTCTGGGGGCATTACAAAAACTCTCTCTACTTTCTCTTCATTCACTTTATTTCATGGCTCTTTGATGAATCCATCCAAGCAATCATTTTATGAAGTTTTCTGCTCAACATTAATAACAATAAAGGTTTTGGAGTTGCCATGGAGTGGAAAAAATAAAGAGAAGAAAGAGGGTTGTTGTAGGAAGAAGATGGAAATTTTTATATAAGGCAATATAATATGAAAGAAAAATGCTATGAAAATATATGTAAGGAAATATCTTAATTTCTCTTATATAGAGAAATTGAAAATGTTAGACGTCTATATAATTGAAGGGGAGAAAAAAAAGGTATAGTATGGGTTTATACACTAAAAAGAGTTCATGTGTTTTTGGCCCATCGGCACGAGGGTGGGTTGGACGAAACTGTTCAAATAAACTTACAAGCAAATCTGACCGTCGGTTCTCCTGAAGACGAATCCATTTTTTTTATTGTACATATACATATCAAGGTTGTACATCTTCCTCCGCCGCCATCGACCATCGTCCTCTTGTAGGAGGCGGCGAGCGATCTCGATCTCGATCTCGATCTCGACCTTCCTTCTTTGATCTACAGAACAAGGATGGCAGGCGGAAACTTTATGGGCAGAATCATCAGCTACGTCGTCAACGAGGTCGTCGTCGAGGGCCTCGCCAACAGGTAGTCGATTCATCTCTTCTCTCTGTTTTTTAATTTCCATCTCTTTCTTCTGTTGTCTGTTGAATTATGTAAGAATGTGTTACGGCTCCGATGTATAAAGTTGGCACCTTTTCTTTAAGTAACGGTGCTTCTGACCATTTGGATGCTATACAAATGGCTCCTCTCGCTATCCAGTGCAGATCTCTTCTGTTGCATTTGGACGTCGAGGAGCTACATTTTTTTCTCAATAACAAATTTCTCTTCTTTTGTTATTCATAGTGATCGGTAAGAAATCAATTTTACTATCTGCATTCGTTTTTGTGGTTATTGTCTGCAATTTATGGATTGCCCATATGGCGTTCTGCCTTAAGCTTAAGTGAAGTTCAGAAAATAATATGATCTTTTCAATAATAATATGTTCTCCCCTTTTCTCATCTACATTTGTTATTTGTAATTATTGTGGCTTTATTATGAAATATCATGATAGGCTTTGTGGTGCTTCCATGCCTAAGTAAACATGGGGCGCATGATTTGGTTATTTCCATGGTGCCTGTGACCATCAGAAGTTAGAGAAATGGCTCCTCTCGCTATCCAGTGCCTGCCATTTTTTGTTTCATTTGGACGTCGATGAGTTACATGTTTCTACACTATATTTTTCTACATGAACCTGAATTGCAATTGAGTTCTTATTTCTTTCCATTTATTTGTGTTATCTTGGTTTGGCCTGATTTTAATTGCTTTCCGGTAATGTTGCTTGTGTTGTTATCCTAGCTATATTTTAGTGACTATACTGTCTGACAAGATGGAAAGCTGACATCTTTGGTCCATAAAGTGGCATTTTATTTGTTCAATCGCATAAGAAAAATGATATGCTTAAAAATTTAAATATAGAAGTAACAAGTTGATTGTTTTATGTTGCTTTTTAGTGTCTGGAACTAGAAGTAAAAACTCTTAAGATATTGATTCTTTCTTACTAGAATCATTTATCTTATTTCCACTTCTTTTTATCTGATAATTCATTATGATCATGGATTCTAATTTAGTGTTATTCTTTATTTCGTGAAGCCCCTCCTTTCAAAGGTTTGCTGTGAGAACTTCAAAGGCTATAGAAAATATTTCATCAAAAGGTAACCTAGTTGGTTTGATGCATTATTCAACTTTCCAGATATTCGAACAATGTGTTTAGTTTATATCAGGATGGCGCGATAGCTGATTTGCAATGTTCGTCGTGTTCCTTTCATAATGTCAAACTATATATGATCCCAATATCTTTGTACTAATCTGATTGTTGCTTTACAAATTAAGAAATGCCACTATGCTGCAATGGCTATTCTCTAATATCTCCTAATTACATTGACAAATATTTGTTTCAACATTGAACATCGTGAATTTATCCTTTGTTGCATGTACTTGCAGCTTCTCAAGCGCGGGAAGAAATAGTTGAAACATTAAAAGATGCTACCCGAAACGATAGCGTATGATATTCTTGCTTTCAATGTGTTTCTCATTTTTGTTGATAAATCATTTATCATAATCCTTTCTTTGTGTTCTTGCAGACCTTCAAACGACAATGAAGCACCTTTACAGATCTATAATGCTTTGGAGCCGTACATTGCTATCTAGAATGTCATTGAGCATCAATAATTTGTGTACATATGATTGCTGATGTCTCTTACCGGTTGGTTATTGCGTCTAAAGTTATCAATGGCTAACTTCAAATGCAACGAACTGCATTTAAAAATTAATGTGACCATTGACCGAATGTAGTAATAGGGAGAACCATTTCCTTGTATTTGCTAACTGTCTACTGGCCTTACCCGTTTATTTTGGCTTATTTGCAGTAATCCAAAGTTTCCACTCGAAATGGGGATCAAGAAAATGTAACATAAAAAAAATATTAATAAGTAATGCAAATGATGCATTATTGCTCTTGAAAAATATTACCAGCCATATTTCTTACAATCATTTATAGATTTGTTCATGTAGTCGTATCCAATGTCAATTACCGATATTTTCTTTAGTTTCATTAGTAATTATGCAAATGATGCATTACCGTACTTGGAATATGTATTTAATATCTCTTCAAAAATATATATGATATATTTTAACCAAAAAATTATATATTTTATATGTGTCGAATTCTTAATTGCATTTTCCGTTTACCTTGAGATATGCATCAGGGTTGCAAGACGTGTGTTTAAAATATGTTAAAGGATTACTTTACCGATTATATTTTCCTCTCCTTATTTTCAGTTCATTCTTCATTTTTTTATATTGTTCACTTATTTCTTAATTCTTTAAGACATTTAAATTTATCATTCTTATAATATACTTAATTTTTAACCCTTTTATGTAATTTATTAAAAATAGAAATTTGAAAGACAAATGGTGGGAGTAAACCTAGTCTCATCTTTCATTTTAATTTTGTTACTTCTTTAGAATTAGGTAATAAGGGTAAAAAGTAAACGCATAATTAAAATAAACAAAAAAAATAGTTAGTAATGTTAAATAGTTAGAACTAAATAAGAGAAAAATGTATAATATTAAAATTCGGGAGTTCAGAAAAAATATTAATCCTTGTGAAAATTTAAGGAAAAAATAATTGTAAAAACAGCTTGATCCTTAGAAAATTAGAAACGTATTATATTTTTTTCTGAAAAAAGATAATCTTTCTAGATAAATTAATTATACCAATATTATATTTTTAAATTTGAAAAAATAACAACCACATATTTTATCATCGAAAATATTTTTTTAGAAAGGGAAACTTTTTCTATTATATTTATTTCTTTAAATGATTTTTCTAGTCGTTTTTTTTAAGTACCATCGGTCCTCATGTGATCTCTACTTTAATTTCCTTATGTAATAAATTGATTCTTGAATTTTAAAATTGAAAGTGTGAAACTCAACAAATAAATACTAATAAATTCAGATATTTAGAATATTTTTAGTAGAATAATCACATAACATCATTATTCTTTTTCGAAAAATGTCTAACACCCAACAAATTCACAAGACTAAAATAATAAAAAAAAAGATAAAAAGGAAAGGTAAAATAAGATAATATAGGATAAGATTAGAGTCAAAGTTAAATTATTATTCTGATAATTTAATTTTCTTACCTACCCAAACTAATTTTAAAAGACTTCTAATTATAAGTGAGATAGGTGGAATTAAATTAACTTTGATTAGAATTGTGCCTAATAAACTCCTATATAAGGAGGTTTACAGGAGAGAGGGCCTCATAATTCTCTCTCAAGTCCAAGTCTCTCTCTCTCTCTCTCTCTCTCTCTCTCTCTCGCTCTCTCTCGTGGGCTAAAGAGGAGGAGGTCACACACGTGAGGCCAATGAACACAAATTGAAGAATAAGGGTAACTAACCAAGATATGTATTTAAGGAGGATCAAATAATAGCGCTATCCTATATGTTAGACAGGTAGAAAACAGAATGTGTCATGATAGACACGGATCGCGCTCTCTCTCATCGTGGGACAACCTGTTAGCTGGACGCAGGTTGTGTCCCAGGATTCTAGCAGATTGGACACGAGATGCGTTCTCACATGACGCAGACCGTGCGATGACAGCACCACCACACCACCGCGAATACCGGAGATAGGACAGGAACCGCGTCGTACCTTAATGCCGGTCGTGTTCGCCAACGATGTCGCAACACGAAATCAACTCCTAGGAAAGTGTGCTCTTTGAACACGGACCGTGTCATGTTACTCAATGAAGTTCATTTTGCTAAGACACCGACCTTGTTACTCAACGCGGCCGAACCCAAATTGATACAGAGTGAATTGATTATACCCGGATTGAACGAATGACACTAATCGTGTTTGATCTCGACGCAGGCCGTGTTGGACAAGGAAACTGACTGTGTCAGTTCGTGCGAACACGACTCGTGTTTCCCTCACCAGGAATTGATTGTTAATTCATTGCTATGTGTTAATTAGTGCATGAAGTTAAACCTAGATGTGCTTGATAATAGGAATTAGAAAGGATTTTGCATGCGATTAAATTGGATGTGAAGAGGATGAATTGGTTCCTGGTGAATGAGATCTCATACGTGGGATTACTGGACTCATTCGGGGGTTATATGACTCCTTAGGGGTTTAATATAGGTTTCATTGGAAATAATTTTGTCTCTCCGGAGGCAATGGATTAAAAGATTTCCTTCGGGAATAACTATTAATTGGTTCCCGTTGGGATTAAACTGGTACGAGTTCCTTCAAGGACAACTAATAACGGGTATTCTCTAAGACTAAAATGTTATAGATTTATCCAAGAATAGTCGTAACTGCATTCCCTCAAGTTCAACTGATCATTGAATTTCAGGCCTAGCTAGCCTTCATGCACATCAAAAGCAACAATATCCTTCATGATTAAATACTCACTAATTGATTGATTTCTATAATTGAATAACTTAAGATAATAGTAAATAAAAATTAAATTTCAGACCTAGTTAGCCTTCATGCACATCGGAAGCAACAATGACCTTCATGATTAAATACTCACTAATCGATTGATTTCTATAATTGAATAACTTAAGATAATAGTAAATAAGAATTGATTTTTCTAAGAAAAATAATGAATTGGACTTGAACCTACTATATAGAAAATATTTGGCATTGCGTCACAACAATGCAATCGGGGTTCTTGCTATTGAATGATTAAATATATTATGAAGAGGTTGATACAAGAAGGTAAAGTTGAACATGTATTACATGGTAAAAAGATTATATTGATGTTAATTGCTCTATATGTCTTTACATATGATTTTCCTATTATTTCTTTTACATATTGGGCTTCATCGCTTATGAGAGTATCGTCTCCCCTGCTTTTGATCCTGCAGACGATGATTGCAATTGATATGTGATGACACTGATGACGCAGATGTTCTTGACATGACAACTTGCAAATCATAGAAGTCTACCCTAAGTCAAATTAGTTTTACAAAATTTTTATTAGTGATGTATTTTCTTTTATGGAAAAATGAAAAAAGATGTTTCATTGGCTAGACTACTTCATTGAGTTTTATTTTAAAGTTATTGCTTCCATATATTGTTGGTCAGTCTTTTGGTTAAAGTCAAGTTAAAATAGTATTGTCATAGCGTCTTCAAGTTTATATTCTGCCACGTGGCAATGTGTACATTTGGGGGCATTACAATTTTAAACTTATATTTAATGAAAAACTAAGGAAACAATGACAAGAAGAGAAAAGGGTGACACTCCTTCTATCATGGCGGGACACTAATGTTCAACACAAATAATAGTGGAAAAGGGCATAGTACCATAAAATCCATATACTTTAAACTTATATCAAATGAAAAGCTTCGGGAAACAAGGACAATAAAAGAAGATATATAGTAATTACGGAAAAAATAATTGTTTATATCATAATCAAATTATTATTTTCAACATAATCACATACTAAAAATATTTGAGGTCTCTCTCTCTCTCTCTCTCTCTCTCACTCACTCACTCATGCAATTTGAGGTTATAGAATGTGCAAAAAGATTTAAGGCACACAGGAGACCTTACCTCAGCAATTTCATCGATATGGATCCACGTTCTAGAACTCTCTATTTGTGACTCAAAAAGTATTTTTCATGATCGCGATTGAGGATTACTACTGAGATTATATTTATTATTATTTTTTGTTTCTATAGTTATTATTGAAGTTATTGTTTATTTTTTTGAATTATTAATTGACTTATGTCATCTTATGTAATTATATGATGATCATGACTATATTTTAAATTATTACAATATCTCTTAAATTATATAAAGATAAACACTTTAGGTAAATAAGATAAAAGATGTAAGCCATGAGCAATGGAAGAGCTAGGGGGATTCTATGGGTGCACATGCACCTACTGGGCTTTCGTATAAATATTATATTATAATGCCCCTGAATCCATAACCCTCCACCAGATGAAATACAGACTTGGAGTCACTATGACATCACTTTTTCTTTACTTTAAATTTGATCAAAAGACTGATCAATATGATGAAGACGTAATGCAAAAGCAATGACTTTAAAATAAAATTCTTTTAAATAAGTCTAGCCAAAATAAAATAACTATTAACATTATTCCAACAATGAAAAGATATAAACTAATAAAATCATTATGACTAATGCTAGGCTCCTATCATGTGCAAGATTTCTTATCATGAACCTTTGCATTAGTAGTGTCATCACCTATCAATTGTGTTCATTGCCTTAGGAACAAAAGCAAGGCAAAAAATTCTCTCATGAACAATGAGGCCCAATATGTAAAAAAAATAATAGGAAAATCATATGTAAAGACATGTAGAGAACTTAAGATCAATATAATCATTTTCCTTTACAATACCTATTCAGCTTACCTTCTTGTATTACCTCTTTACGATAGTTTTAATCATCCAATTGTGAGAACCCCAATTGCATTGCTATGACATAATACATAATATTCTCTGTTCAGTAGGTTCAAGTCCAATTCAAATATTTTGGACTCGTTACAATTTCTCATTTTACAATAGTCCTAAGTTGTTCCATTTTAACAATCAATCAATTTATAAGCCTTTAATAATCACGAATGTTATTGATTTACCCCTAGTGCCTATGATGTCTAGCTAGGACTGAAACTCAATTATATAAAACTTAATAAAAAAATGTGAAAGTCTTAAACTTTGTTATGTATCAACCATACTCTAATAAAGCTAATATAACTCTACTAAAATATATACCAAGGAGACACTTAAACTTAGGATCATTGACTCATGTGCAAACAACATCCATCACGAGCATTAGCCGCCATCCACGCTATCATCATCTATGTAGACCCTAAACTTGCAGGATCTAATACATGGAGGAAATTCTCTTGTGACCTATGACGCTCAATATGTAAGACATATAAACTCATAAACATGATAATTCTTAATATAATGAATTATGACATATGAAAAGGCAATATGGTAAGAAATCAATATAGCATTTATAGAGAATATCATCTAGATACTATAAGGTCGATCAATGAGGAAAATTATTCGAGGCTTAACACATCATCATATCTATATTTGGCCCAAATCAATAAGGAATAATCCTTGATCGATAATGACCATGATATCCTATGAGTCCAAGAATAATGATCCTTATTTTTTATAGAGGTAATCCATGAGGACTAAGTCCAATGCCAATATTCATGATAGTCATCTTATTACTATACAATCCATCCTTTCTTTCTTACTTCGAAAGCAATGCTTTAAAAGGTTTTTATTTCTTACTTGCATCATTTTTTGTTACTTTATTTTCATACTTTGCATCATACAGTCATGCGTGAGGAATAAGTTATGACAGAAAGTCAAATATCAATTATTCCTATATCACCATTCGTTCATCATTCATACTTTACTTTCTTTATTTGAGGAGTAATCTATGAAAATATCCTTGAAGATAGTCAAATATCAATTACTCTTGCATCATTGATCTTTCATTTTCTTTCTTTGCGTAAGTAGTAAGTTAAGACAATATCGTTAGAGATAGTAAAAGAATCAATTACTCCTTTCATCATTCAATCATCAATACTTTCCTTTCATTGCACGATAAGTAAGCTATGACAATATCATTAAATAATAGTCAAATATCAATTAGTGACATATCATTAAACTTTCATCAATCATCGATCATCTTTCATCATCAATCATCATTAATTATCAATCATCTAATGCAATATGAACAATATAGTAATTTGAACAAGTGGTTATCTTATTATGTTTGACTTATCTCATTAGTGACTTTATGGTGACTTTGGGAGCTTTTGGTGACTTTAAATTACTCATGAGTCTTGGAGGTCTCGCCAAAATGGAGGTGCACTAGCCACGACTGATAAGGATGATCGAGAAATCCTTTTGTTGTCGGGCATGGAGAAAGCCAAGCAACAATAATCAGATAGCAATTAATCTATAACTCCTATCTTTAAAAGATTGTCACTCCCAAACTTTACCAATGCATGGAGACTGATGCATGCTAATAAAATAGATAAAATCACTAGCAAGTGCACTAGTCGTATTAAATAATAGATCGAGTTGAGTCGAGTATCATTTTCATGAGGACTAATATTAACTCCATCTACTTCCACCAACTAATAAGAGACAACATAGGTGAGACAAATAAGAATAACATGAAAAAGAAAAAAAAAGATTTGATGACAACAACCTTTTGATTAGGATAAGATGAGATGAAATTGAGAGAAATTTAGTTTCGCCTAAAATTTATTAAATTTTAGTTCAATCAAATCTCTAGTAGATTAGAATCTACTTAATAAGGTATGACTTCCTCTCTAGAATGCATCGACTATCTTAACTGTATATAGACAGATTGTTCCTTTCCAATATGCCAATCTTATCTATCAAAATTAAGATTCATGAAAATGTATCTCCTAAGTTGTGGATCTTTCCTCTCCAGAGTATCAATCTCACATATCATATACCTAAACATTCCTCTTCAAGATGCTACTTAGATATGACATGCAATACTTCGACTAGAAATTCAAATATCAATTTTTAGAGTTTCAAAGAAAATTAAGATCTCGCTATTCTTCTCCAAGATGCAAGCAAGGATTCAAAATCTTAGAGAAATCATAAAAATTCATTAATATAACATTCATGTGGCATAGAAGTTTTGAAGAACTAAATCAATGAAATCAAGAGTTTAACAAGTTTCTCTTGTAATAAAATTAAGGAAAAAATGGAGATGCTCCCTACTTAAGTAGGGAGCACCGTGCTACCTACTGTTTTAACTGTAGGATCTCTAATCTATGGTGACTTGATTTAGGAGAGAGAAAAAAAGTAGGAGAGAGAAAATTTAATATCCACCCTAGATTTAACATCCTACGGTTGATGAAGTAGGTAGCATGATGCTCCCTACTTAACTAGGGAGCACCTACATTGAACCCTAAAATTAACTCCACAAAGACATCATAAAATTCAATAGGAGTTCACCCTTCAAAAATAGTGAAAGAAGATTACAAAGAATAATAATTGAGAACTAAAACATCTCTTATTATCCTCCTTCTCAATATCTATTGCAACAATATCTTCTTCTTCTCCTTGGCTTTAGACTCTCTTTAGACTTGAAGCTTGAAATTCCAGGCTTATTGCATAAGGTGCATTGCATCCTCCAAAAGTGAGGCCTTAAGGGTATATTATATGTCTTCAATAAATTTCAACATAAGAGTCTTCACATGATAAACTTTGATTTCTAATAGATAGAAATCAATCTCAGATCAAGTTCCTCGAACAAATAGGTTCAACAGGTTTAAAATGTGAAATTAACTTTATCTCGAAAAATGTCACGACTTGTGACAGAATTGTCACGGCTGTGACCGAAGCGAAAACATATTTTCTATACTGTCACGACCCGTGAAAAAGCTTACATAATCGTGGTCGAAGGTAAAAAATATATTTGGGGGTTGTCATGGGCCGTGAAATGGGTTTCATGGTCGTCTAATGTTAAAAATTCACATCCAGACTATCAGGCCTTGAAAAGGTTCTCATGGTCATGAAAATGTTTGTCACGGATCGTGACATGTTTCATGACTGTGAAAATAGGCTTCACGGTCGTGACATTCAACTGAGAACCATCAAATTTGGTTCGTCACGAGTTGTGATATTCAGTGTCTTGGCCATGATCTTTAGTGTCATGGCCATGACCTTCAGTGTCACGGGCGTGACCATTTGTCCTAGAAGATATATGGATATTGAAATCACGATTTCAGACTCATTTTACTTCGAATTTTGTGCCATTTTTTATTGCCTTCGCCTCTTTGTCATCTTGCCTTATAAAATTCAACAAATTGGGTAGTTTTCTAATTTAAATTAAAAAATAAATAACTAAAATGATGCATGCAACATAGAAATGAATGAAATATAAACTAAAAATGATATTAAAAACATGTATAGATTGGCACGCCAAAGACCTCATCATTTAATTTAGATATACTTATATTGTCAACATATTAATCATCAAGATTTAGAAGTCATCTAAGATGTTTAATAAAACAATAATAATAAATTAACAATTTCATAAATTCATCACGGCTCATGAAGGGCTTCTTCACGGATGTGACCGAATGCTTAAAATTTTCCTTCATTTTCACGGGCGTGTCATCTTCTTCATGGTCATGACTCTTATGTTCACGGTGGGGAAATCTTCTTTCCATCTGTGCTCGAGGAGTTGTCTTTCTTCATCTCAGGTTCATGGGTGTATGCTTTGGTTTAACAGGCGTGATGTCCAATTTCACGACTGTGACCAAAGACACGACATCTACTCTCTATAATTTCACAGTCCGTGACAATAACTTCGTGGGTGTGAAACTCAACTTCGTGGGCGTAATGGTCCCTTTCATGATGATGGCTTTCACGGACGTGAAATCCAATTTCTCGGCCGTGACGACGCAGCGATCCTCTTCTCCATGCAACTTCATGGGCATGTCTTTTCTTCACGTTTGTTAACATAGAGTGATTTCTTTATCACGGCCCATGACATGTCATTTCACGACAATCGTGATCTTTTCATGTTGACCTCACGGTCCATGACAATTCCTTCATATGCGTGAGCTCAGGTTTCACAAGCATGATGTCCAATTTCACAGCCGTGACTGGAGACACGACATATCCTTCCTACAACTTCACGGCCCATGACAACACATTCATGGTCGTGAGCCTCAAATTTGCGAGTGTGATAGTTCTCTTTTCACGGTCTTGATCGAGGATGCGACATCTGTAAAACCCCAAATTTCTGCTAGCCCAAGCCCACTTATTTCCAGCAGCCCACTAGCCTTAATAGCCCACATCTCATCAAATCCCTAAGTATAAAAAGGGTGGAACCAGAATTTTTATCCTCTTTCCCACTCCCTCACTCTCCCTCTTGCTCTCATCTCCCTCTCCACACAAGAACCCCATGGCTAGGGTTTGAAGATTCATCCTTTGTGCAGCTCAAGAAGACTTGGTAGAGGAAGAAGGAAGGTCAAAAGAGGAAGGAGAAGAAGGCTTAGAAGCTTTGGGAAGG
>LTAE01013622.1:0-12351 GCA_001647135.1 Pontederia paniculata | reverse complement strand
CCCCCCTCTTGGTGCCAAGTGATCCTACACATAGGTCGTCCACTTCTCGACTTTGGTTGACCTATTACTGACTGAAAATAAAAAAATTGTCTTTTACACATTAAATCATAGATCGTTAGTACAAACTAAGTTTTCTCACAAATTTGTGATTATCAAAATAATCTCGGGATCCTAGATTCAACACTCGAGAATATACAAGGCTATGACTAAGAAGTGACATGATGATAGAATCAAGAGGAGGGAGTTTATCTAAGGAGGTAAGGTGTTGTTGTTTAATTATAGGCTAAAGTTCTTCCTGAGGAAGTTGAGGTCTAAATGGTCAAATCCATTCACAATCACTCAAATATTCTCTATGGATCCGTGGAACTATCAAATGACAAAGGGGAGTTCTTTAAGATAAATGGGCATTGATTAAAGAGTTATCGACTATTGGGAAACTCCAAGCATTCTTCAACTCGAAGATGCCCCCTACTTCCCAGCTAAAGCTCGTAGTCTTTCCAAACTTAGATCAACACTAGGGACAATTTTGAATTTAAGTTTGGGGGAGCCAATTATATGGTGGCCTACATACACATAACTCCAATTTGATTTTGGCATGCCTTTTTTTTGTATAGTTGTTGGTTTAATTGAGTTTTCAAGGAACTCCTTCTAACATCATGTACACAATTTTAATATGCTTGCCTTATGCATGATTGTGCTGCACTTTTAGTGTCATTTCATCACTTTTTTTGCACTCAACTTAGAGTTAGAATCCATTATGGATATGTCTCAGCAACACCTGCCTCCATCCGGTATCGACCTCCCAGCCATCATTGAGACCTTTCCAGATGAACAATTGTTGATGCTAGACACTCGAGAGGTACCTTGGTTTGCTAATTTCGCAAATTACTTAGCAGGAGGTGTGCTGCCCCCAAGTCTGTCTAAGAAGCAAAGAGAGAATTCTTTGTCTGAAGCCAAGCATTACTATTGGGATGACCCATTACTATTCAAAGAGTGCCTTGATGGACTTCTAAAAAGATGTGTCCCTACTGAAGAAACAACCTCCATCATAGCAGACCGTCATAAACCAGCTTATGGAGGACAAAGGGGCACCTAGAGAACTGCCACACGGATACTCTAGGTACAATTTTATTGGCTGACTATCTTCAAGGACGTACATAATTACGTTTCATCCTTTGACAGCTGCCAACAGTTTGGATCTATATCTAAGAGACAACAGATGCCCCAATCTTGGATTCTAATAGTAGAATAGTTTGATGTATGGGGAGTTGACTCCATGGGTCCATTCCCTGCTTCGGGACATCATAAGTACATCCTATTGTCCATTTATTAAATGTCAAAATGGGTGGAGGCCATTTTACAGCTAGATGTGATGTCAAACAGTACAAAAAGTTCTTCACAAGGGTCATTTTCCCTAGATTCAGCATGCGGAGAGTGGTCATTAGCGATGGATGAAAACTTTTTACTGAGAAGCACTTCGAAAAACTTGCTAAAGAAATATGGTATCAACCATAAGGTGGCTACCCCCTACCATCCTCAGACTTGCGGCCAGGTGAAAGTTAGTAACTAGCAGATCAAAGCCATCTTAGGGAAGGTTGTCTACAAGTCTAGGAAGGATTGAAGTTCAAAATCAGATGAAGTCCTCTGGGCATACAAGACTGTCTTCAAGACATCACTTGGTACCACCCCATTCCCACTAGTTTATCCTGTCACCAACCTGTAGAGATAGATCACAAGGCCTATTAGGTCATAAAATACCTAAATTTTGACTTGCATGAAGTAGGAGAACATAGAAGAATGCAACTCAATGAGCTAGAACTGCTAAGACTGATGGCATACGAGAACTTGAGAATATACAAGGCTAAGACTAAGAAGTGGCATGATGATAGAATCCAAAGGAAGGAGTTTATCGAAGGAGGTAAGGTATTGTTGTTTAATTCTAGGCTGAAGTTCTTCACGGGGAAGTTGAGGTCTAAATGGTCAGACCATTCATAATCACTCAAGTATTCCTATGGATCCATGGAACTATCAAATGACAAAAAGGAGCTCTTCAAGATAAATGGGCACCAATTAAAGAGTTATCAACTCTCGGGAAATTCCCAGCATTCTTCAACTCGAAGACCTTCCACTGAGGAATTGGTCCAAGGAGTTGATATCAAGCCTAGTCTAGGATATAAACAATGGTGTTTATTGGGAGGCAACCCAATATAATAATTTTTATTTTTTTATTTTTCTTTGTGTTGGTAGAGATCAAGCATCATACCTTCAATTGCTCCCAACTGAAGATGTCTGCCCTTAGTTGAACTAGTAATACTTTATGAAGTTGCGCCCGACTTCCCAGCTAAAGCTCGTAGTCTTTCCCAACTTAGATCAACACTGGGGACGATGCTGAATTTAAGTCTGGGGGAGCCAATGATATGGTGGCCTAAATACACATAACTCCAATTTTGATTTTGTCATGCCTATTTTTAGTATAGTTGTTGGTTTAATCGAGTTTTCAAGCACTCGTTCTACATCATGTGCACAATTTTAACATGCTTGCCTTATGCCTGATCATGTTGCACTTTTAGTGTCATTTCATCACTTCTTTTGCACTCAGCTTAGAATTAGAATCCATTATAGATATGTTTCAACAATTGCACCCATTCTAGGTCATGAGTTTCCCCTTGTTACACCCAAAGAAACAATTGAAAAACATAATTACCCCCAAGCAAGACCAAAGCCTGTAGTTACCAGATTTAATGCTTTGTTCACATATGTCCATTTAGGCCTTATATCCCTACTTTTATGAATGGTTTACTCCCAAGCAAAAAAAAATCTCAATCTGGATGTTTAATTTGCATGTATCATTCTATTCTACCTAGAAGGATTTTTTCTTTTCTTAAATAACCACTCTGTTGACTTCACACCCTCGAGTCAAGAGTATGTGACTTGGTCACACCCTGGGCGCCCCATCAGGGTATTCTCGGAAGAAATAGTGGGATAATGTTGTGGGAACCCTGCTTCTTTCAACTCAATTAATTACTCCGCTGACCTTTCATTTGAAAGAGTCAAGAGTATGCTCCTTTTGAGAACCCCTAGCATATGAACCAAATATTCTAGGAAGAAAAATGAGGATATGCTTAGGGGAATCATCTTTGTATTTTTTTATTTTTTTTATTTTTACTTCATGGATTGGTAATTAGAATGATGCATGCATAAGAAACAAAATTTGAATGATTGACAAAAAAAGGAAGGGGTTATTAACTCATAACTGCTTGTGACTAACCATCATCATGCTAATTATGATTCAAGGATTTTCGGTCTGCATGATAAACTAAGTCAAAGAGGGTTATTTGCGTTGAAGGTCAATACCAAACATGATGTTCATGTCTAAAGATGCATTATATTAATAATGCCAAGTGAAACTAAAATGAATTTAAAGTTGCATTATATTGTTAATGTACAATTAAGATAAGAAAGTAAGCATGATAAAAAAAATTAAAGTTAGGTTAATGAGCATAATGTGCTAGGAAGCTAAATTAAAAAAAAGGTGAATGGTCATATGTTGATTATACTCTATGATATTTATATGCATGACATGTAGCCATGATATATATGGGTGATATAATTCATCGATTCTTCGACCTTTACATATACTACTAGGACGAATGTCCCCTACTTCTTAATCCTATGGGTAAGAAGTATGATGCTACTAAAGATGATGAAATTGCTCATGATTAATGATGCACATGGAGAGTGATTCTTGTCATAAAGATGTCTTTTATGTTATGTCATGTTGTCTTATAATTATCTTGTTGAAAGACTAAGTATGGCCTTCAGACAAGTAAAAACCTATCATTTATGTGTGTCAAGTGTAATTCAGAAGTTTATATCAAGTCTTGAGTCAAGTCTTCCGTTAATTTTATTAATGTCATCATTTCTTATGACTTCTACTGATTTTGATCATATGTGTCAAGTCTTAATTTTTGCCATCATGTGTTGATCATAATTGTCAATGGTCAAGTCAAAATTTATTATTGAGTAGAATCCCGAAACTCTTTTCAAGCACGTGGTGCTTATCGATTTGTTCATGTAGTAGAGCGTGTTTTTGGGGCGCTACACATAATGTTTGATGATGAAAATTATAGAGAAGCAACTTAATGTGTAAGAATTATATTCGGTTGTAATATAAATTGGTTATAGGGTGATGCATCATTCATGATTTTTTCGCTTGTTTTTTTTTCCCGAAATATTTTTTTTACTTTTTTATGTGTTGATCATAATTGTCAATGGTCAAGTCAAAATTTATTATTGAGTAGAATCCCGAAACTCTTTTCAAGCACGTGGTGCTTATCGATTTGTTCATGTAGTAGAGCGTGTTTTTGGGGCGCTACACATAATGTTTGATGATGAAAATTATAGAGAAGCAACTTAATGTGTAAGAATTATATTCGGTTGTAATATAAATTGGTTATAGGGTGATGCATCATTCATGATTTTTTCGCTTGTTTTTTTTTCCCGAAATATTTTTTTTACTTTTCTTAATTTATGTTTACTTACACTTAACTTTTTAACACATTTTCCTGATATAGTTGCCTTTTTAATAAAGACTTTATAATTTTTCACACTCCGTTTCATGTATAAAGCAGCATCTCAAATATTAATATCTTTCCCCAATTTGTTCTTCTATTCTTACCTACTTGATATTTATTTTTTCTTCTAAATATCTTTTATTCTCGATGTTCTGTAGTTTTTTTTTGTTATTTTGAACATTTTCTTACTGGCTACAATTTCTTCTCGATCTCATTTGACGATTAGTTAATTTACTCATATCATTATTATCAATTTATTTTATCTACAAAGATTATAAATATAATGTAATTTTATTTATAAAAAAATTATCATATAACATTTTAACAATAACATGATTAGCATGCCTTAGTCTTAATTGATTGTTAGATAATACTTAATAAATGCAAAATAAATGTAACAAAATGTTATCAATTACACAACCTTGTAAAAGTATCATCTAAGCAAATAATTAGACAAAAGATTTTCTTTTACTTTTTATTTAAAAAAAAAAATGTTCGTTACGCAGTTACAAAATAAAAGATACGAACTCAAGTTAAAAAAGTAATTATACGGCAAAATTTATTTTTGATGTAAGTCCTACTGTTTTAAAGTTAAAAAGAACCGACTAAATTCACCCAGGATTAAGGATGTCCAACATGCTTAACAACAAAGAACTAGGTCATAAAAAAAAATGTAGGGTACCAAAAAGATAGAAAGGACAAAAAAATTAAGAAGAGACAAAATATGTAATAATAAATTATAAAAAAATAGGAGAGGTCAAGATTTGAATCATGGATCTTTAGATGTTAGTAAAAATTATATATTCACTATGTCAGTTAAATAATTGTGATAATTTGTTAGGATTCATTTTATTTATTGACTATAACTACTAGTACGTTATATATATATTGAAAAATTGGGGTGTGAGGGGTAGCCGAACCCCCTCCTCCCGAGGTATATATGGGTCCGCCCCTAATAGCATGATACGTAATTATTAATTCCAATCGCCTGAAATATAAGCTCAGTTTGAATAACAAGGGAGAATAGAATACGTTGTCTATATGCCCATTAAATTTATTTCTCTACATTACTTGAGAAGGTAGAATTATTCAGACCCGAAGTCTCCTCATAAATACATGATCTAGTTATTGCCAGTAGTTGAACAGCATGTTGCAACGAACGATGCATCTTGGGTTTTCAATCCTTCGAATGCGAATAATAGTTTGGCATAAGAAAATGAGGACTACTACATTAAAGCAAGGTCCAAACCATCCAAAGAAAGTTCCCTGGTAAGTCGCATGATCATCACACACACAACAAACAAAAGAAACAATATCCATCCAGATGATTTGTGACTAAAGCTTCAAGTTGTTCTTATGGAAAAAGAATTATAAAGATCAAAGCCTGAGCAGTATCTAGTTCAGCATCACTGGCCTTCTCCTTCCTTCTTTGGAGCTTCCTTGATCTCGTCAGCTCCATCCTCCTGGCAGAAATATGTGGTTTTAGACTGAATCGGCTGATCAAATATATTCCAAGTGGAGAGTTGCCAAAAAAATTACTGACCGTGATATCAGAAGTCCACAATGTCAAGTTGTCTCTGAGAAGTTGCATGATCAAAGTGCTGTCCTTGTAAGATTCTTCACCCAAGGTATCCAGTTCAGAAATGGCCTCATCAAAAGCCTGAAATCAAATACCAAGGTAATGGATAGGGTCATGATACAGCGACATGTAAATTTATAGTATGAACAGTCAAAATATATATATTTTTTTAAAAAAATAAGAGGATCTCTATCCTTTTTTGAACACATCCTATTTTATTGAAAAGGTAAACTGTACTATCACAATATTACCTCCCTGAACAGTTACAAGCAGAGTAAACTGTAGGACTTTAGAAATCTCCTAAGTCCTAACTAATATGACACACTTCAAGTTGGGCACATCTGCTAGAGAGAAACTACATTTAAGGAAACGTTTGCAACTTACGAACAGGAAAAGGTGGAACATTTAATTGGCATCCAGTGTGCCAGTAGAAATCCTAAATTATTTCCCTCCACGAACAACTCAGGAAGTAAAAAGGTGTCCAAGGGCCCATATCACTAACAAATTTGAACCAAGTGATAATGCATAACAAACATCTAAAAGGATTGACTTCCTGAAATGCTAATATCATGCCTTTTTTTTACCACTTGAAACTTAGCACGCCATGCCACTACACTAATTGTCATCCAAAAGTATACAATTATTCTTTTGGAGGGAATATACAATTATTAAGTATGAGATATGGGTAAATAATTCATTCTACAAGATGATGAATGGATCTACTGCATAAACCTGAAGGCACAGGGAGTGCATCTAGGTTTATGTGGCACTAAAATACTCACAGTTTGCCCCCTCAAAAGAAAAAAAAAAAAAACTCCTGCAGTAAAATTCTATAGCAGTAGCAATAAGCTTCTTGGTCCTTTTTTTTTCTTTTTGAAAGAGGGAATAAGTTTCTTGGTCCAATCCCTGGCCAACTAGATCGTAGCTAACTAAAATTGATATACGATAGACAACATGATGAAAACCCACTTCATACAAACTTATATACAATTCTCAGCAGACTGGTGAAAACAGAAACTTCTTCCTCAAAATCAAAGCAACTTTAAAAAAACTTATCTAGAAATTTCCAAAATTTTCTTTTCTGGGAGTACCAAAGACTTCATGCTGGGGAGGTGATTCCAGAACTCATAAAAGAAATGGAATCAATTGACCTTTTTCGCTTTGGTAAGGAAATAATATTGATCCTTATCGAAATAGTTGAGTAACAGACATTGTGTGGGGTAACTCAAGGCTTATAATGTTATGATGTGAAATGTATGATTAATGGAAAGAAATTATTCAATACAGATACTTTTAGTAATAGTACATCAAAGAGGTTAAATGGTTCCCTCTCTGTGCAATAGTTCATACAAAAAAAAAAATTGAGTCAGTCTAAGACAATTCCAAATAACTACTTAAGTTGATTCATTCCTAGAGATGTGTTTCAGGAAGTAGTGAGATTTGTGAACCCCAAGAAGCAAACCATTCAACATAGTTGATAAGATGCAGAAATGACAATATTTTGATACCAGATATATCAAGTTAGAGTTTAACCTGCTTTGCAAGGTTGCAAGCACGGTCAGGCGAATTCAGGATCTCATAGTAGAACACTGAAAAGTTAAGCGCCAGTCCAAGTCTAATCGGATGAGTGGGAGCAAGTTCAGCCAATGCAATATCCTACAGTAAAGTTGTCAAAGGCATTGGATGTCACTATTGTTTGAAAGTTAAATAACAAGCCAAGTCAAATTAATGTGCCCAACATCACCAAACCAACCCACCTGAGCAGATTTATAAGCCAACAATGTGTTTTCAGCTGCTTCTTTCCTCTCAGATCCAGTCTTGAATTCTGCAAGATACCTGCACAGATATCAAACGTTCACAAACATAGAACATGTTAACCTGATCTTAAACATTGCCACCCAAAAGGTTACAACATTCAATCTCCAACCTGTGATAATCACCCGTCATCTTGAGGTAGAAAACCTTGGACTCGGCAGAGTTAGCTGATGGAACGAGGTGGGAGTCAAGCAGCTTGAGGATACCATCACAGATCTTGCTAAGCTCAGCCTCAATCTTTCCACGGTAGTCCTTAATGAGAGTGACATGGTCATCATTGCCGCGGCTTTCTTCCTTCTGTTCAATGGAGGATATGATTCGCCAGGATGCACGGCGAGCACCGATGACATTCTTGTATGCAACCGAGAGGAGGTTGCGCTCCTCAATGGTGAGCTCCTCACCCTCTGTAGATTTCACTACCTTCTCCATGAACTCCACCATTTCTTCATACCGCTCTGCCTGCTCGGCCAGTTTCGCCATGTACACATTCTCTTCGCGGGGGGTTTCAGCAGTTGACATCCTTCCTCTTCCCGGATCTACTCTCATATTACATGTAGTAACGACACAAGCAATCAAAATAAAATGTAGCTATTTACTATTTCCAGCCAACTTAAATCAAAAGGAAACAAGAAAAAACTTGAAATTCGTTATGGATTTTTTTTTCTGCAGAGGAATTTACAGAGATCTGAAACAAAAAACAAAAAAAAAACAATTTATATTTGATTCTTCTTCTATAAAGGAGAAGTGCTTGAAAAGATGCGATTTTGATGTTTTTTTCAGTTTCTCCGGATCTCTAGCCGATCTAATCTTTTTTTTTAAGTAATATTACAATAACAGAAAAAGATCAGAATGTGACAACTTAAGATCCAACAATACACAACCAAATGGCCAACTAATTACCAAAAAAAAGGAAGGGGAAAAAAGAAAACTTGGATCTAATCTGTAAAAAGTAAACAGAACACTATCTAGGACGTAGTTTACAAAAGGAATTAAAATCAAACGATGAAGCGATACTTCGAGATCTAAAGAAATCCAATGAAGAAAAGAAAGGAAAAAAAAAAGAGATGAAATCGAGAATAAAAAGGAAACAAAGAGTGCACCTTCTTCTTCTTCTTCTTCTTCTCCTCTTCGCTCGCTCTGTGTTTCCCGCAGCTCCACCGATCGAACTGTTCTTTTTTTCTCTAAACGCGGTGGGGATGATGAGGTGAGGGTTTAGAGATGATGAGGTGGTGTCGCGAACCGGAGGACGCACACCCACAACTTCCCCCAGACTGGAGTTCAATAGAATTGCGCCACGTGGTGGTAAAATGGCACATGGCGCCCTCGAGTGGGTGGAGCTCACGTTCGGGGTGCACCCGAGAGTGGGACGCCACTCAGTTCAGTCCCTCCCCCGATGTGCGGCTCGAACACATCCCAAGATAGTTTTAAGGTTACAATATTTTTCTCTTATTTTGATGTTTTTGATAATCAGAATTTTTTGTTAATTGAAAATACTTTTATAATTAATAAAATTGTACACAATTTTCGATAAAATATTTATCGACGAAAATGTTTTTTCCTCTCTACAAGTATAAAAAAAATAATTAATGTGTCATTTTAATTTAATTTTTGCTATATAAGTAAATGTCAGATAAAAAAGCTGACATTTTTTTTCAGAAGATATTTTCTCCTGCAATTTTATTTCCAGCGAAACAAACGCTATAAACTCTTGGATAATTTGTTAATTATAATTGATGACCAGTAGACTAGTAACGTTTAATTAATGCAGCTCAAAGCAGTGACATCTCTAAGATTTTATAATGAGACCTCATTTAAGGATTTAATTAGTTGGATCAAGCAACTATTACTTATTTTCTATAATTGTATTACATTTATGCTTGAATCCGTATTTCTGAATAATTTGTTAGTTATAATTTGGATATTCTTATTTTCTATTATCTTATTATGTTTTTGAATGAATCCATATTTATGTATTTGGTTAGTTATAATTTGATTATTATTATCTTTTGTAGATCAATTTTCTTATGCACGAATTCTTATCTTATTATATTTATAATTTGATTACACTTATTTTATGTTCTTTTATTTTCAAAATTTTATTTGACCGAGTTTAATTATGATTCATAGTTGTTTGATATATTTTGTAGGTTGTGTTGGAGATCCAGTTAGCATAGAGTGATTGAGATGAATAAAGTACTTTTGATGTGTTATCATTTCAAATTATAGATAGTGTCAATTAGAAACTCAATGTTCTTTCTTAATTTTCTTTCAAAGAACACAATGGACGTACATTTCTTTTTCTTTGTTTGGTTTAGTAAATACTTTTGAATTATCAATTAGATTGAAAGATTCTTATATGGAACTTAATTTTTTTTCTGGAATTGAAAGAAATTTTATCATTCACATGTTTCCAACATGAACCTTATAATTTATTACTTTCTTATTAATAAACAAAATTTCATAAGTATGCTACACACGTTTTTAGATTCTTTCATAAATCTAACATTTTTCTCAAAACTTTTATGTCAAAAATTAGTCAGGTATATTTTGAGCATGTTTGGCTAAGCTTATAAGTAGGTTAAAATTACTTATAAGTAAATTTTAGAAAATTTACATATTTGATAACTAAAAAAATATATTTATAAGTAGTTAGATAATTACTTATAAGTTGAAAAAAAATAATTTATAATATAAATTGTCATTGAAATAAGTCATCACTAATCAATTACAAATGATTCTTCACAATTTTGTCGTATAACGTTGTTACAATTCTATCAAAATTGTCATTACATTTTAGTTATGTCATAAATATGTTGTTATCATTCTATCACAAATTGTGATGGAAGCATCTTTTAATTATTTTTTATTTTAATTGTGATAGCTGTTTATAAGTCTTTTGTGACGTACATACGCCATGTAAGGTTTGTTGTGACTATCAAATGTAATGAAAGTTTTTTTGTCTCAATACTATCAAAATATGTTTATTTCTGACGAAATTACACTTTTTTATTATAAAAATTTACACTGAAGCATTGTACTATTGTAATGAGTTATTTTTATATACAGTATGAAATTAATAAATAATAATTGCTAATTTGTGATGATGGTTATGTGTTAAGAAAGTGACATATGGGTGGAATCTGTCTTAGGGCTTTCTTGACTTACCTAATAAAAAATATATGATAAGTACTAATACTTATAAATAATTGAATGTTGAAACTTATTTTAAAATATAAATAGTTATGAAGAGAGGAGGTCTGGAGGTAGATTGTCTTTCACCTAGGGTAAAGTTGTTTGATGTCATTTTGGCTCTAGATTGTTAGATCTATGCGAAATTTGTAAATATATACAAATTTGTGAGCAACCTTGCTCAGATACCAATTGAAAGATCTAGATGACACCAAGAGGGGGGTGAATTGGTGTATTAAAAATTTCTACGATCTAAACAATTTAACTTTGCGGAAGCAGTCAATGCATAAATTGTAATAAGCACACATGCAAATAAGAGACAACGAAAATACAAACACAGTCAAGCTTGTTGACCTAATTCGGCCGAACTCCTAGCCTACATCCCCGCTCCGGTCTTCTCAAACTCGAGACCTCCTGAGATCACTAAAACTCCTTCTTCAAGGGCGAATACTCCCTTACAACTTCTTCTCCTTTCTTGCTTACGAGGGAAAGGAGACAGCCTCTTACAAATGTGTTCACTTATGAATGCACACATTACTTCCTTCTATTCTGGATTCGTCACTCGAATGATCAGAAGGAGGAACTAAGGCTTTTCACTCAAGCTCTCACGTTCGCTAATCAATTATCCAAAGCTATTTCCCAAGACTCTTGGGATTACAATTTATACTCTTGCACAAACGACCTAATTTCTCTCACAGAAAACTATCTGTTAATGCAAGTACAGTACTCTTCACCTACTCCTCGGTCGTGCGTTTCCTCTACTTCGGTCGACCACTGCTCTAGTGAAGTTATCCGTTGAACTGCCGTCTGGTGTTTCGGTCATCCACCGTTCATCTTCGGACGTTCGCAGTTCCGAGCTTTATAAAGGATCTGGATGGCACCAAGGGAGGGGGGGTGAATTGGTGTATAAAACTTTTATCACTTTTGTTATTCTAGATTCGTTGAATTATATTTAGCGGAAGCATATAATTTCAAAAGCAAGTAAATAGAGAGAGATCACAAAAAAACAAACAGACACAAAAACACAAGGTAACGAGGTTCGGTCGAACTCCTGGCCTACGTCCCCGCTCCAGTCTTCTCGCACCCGAGATCTTTGGAGATCACTAACTCCTTCTTCAAGGGCGAAGGCTCCCTTACAAACTTCTCCTTTATTGCACGAAGACAAGGAGACAACCTCTTACAAATCGCTCAAGA
>LTAE01013620.1:0-12351 GCA_001647135.1 Pontederia paniculata | reverse complement strand
GATTCGAGTGAAGAATCCAGGATAGAAGGGACTATGAGTTCATGAGCGAACTGTAAAAGGTTGTCTCCTTGTCCTCTAGAACAGAAAGGAGAAGTTGTAAGGGAGCTTTCGCCCTTGAAGAAGGAGTTAGTGATCTCCGGAGGTCTCGTGTTCGAGAAGACCAGAGCGGAAACGTAGGCCAGGATTTCGGCCGAACCTCGTCAAAAACCTTGTGTTTGTGTGCTTGTTTGTTTTTTGTTCTCCTCTTCTACTACTTGTTTATATTCACATCTATGTGCTTCTTCTAATTAGAATAATCAAACATAGTAAAAGTAGCAAAAATTTATTAACCTATTCACCCCCCTCTTGGTGCCATCCCGATCCTACAATTTCATCCTTGGCAGTCTCCCGGTCATCCACTGTCTTCACTCTGAAACCCTTGGACGACCATTGCATTTTCCTCAGCTCTTCCGCCATCCATTTTTCATCTTCAGACGACCTCTCCTTCCTTAGCCAAAAATACTTCTTCGGCTAAGTCTCCTCACTGGGCGTCCACTTCTCCTTGGACCGGTCGTTCTTCAACCTTTGTACTATTGGTGTAAAGCCTTCGGTCGCCAATGTTCTTCATCGGGCGACCTCTCCTGTTCAACCTTGTCTTTGGTCGCCCTCTCAATACCTTTGATCAACCGCTCAGTCTTTGACTCTACTCCTTTGATCTTTGCACTTCACATCGGTCGACCACTTCTCAACCTTTGGACGACCGCTGCACACATATGATTTTCCTATTATGTCTTCCATGTGCATAGGTCGTCCATTCATCAACTTCGGTTGACCTACCATTCTCTGAACATGGAATTCCTGTCTTTCAGAATAATTCAAACAATTTCATTAGTCCAAACTAAGTTCTTTCACAAATTTGTGATCACCAAAATAATCTTAGGATCCTAGATTCAACATCTCTGGCTTCAGGCAGTCCTTGGCGATGTGTCCACGGCCACGACATTTGAAGTAGAGGATGTTGCTTCTACTCTGCCGGCAGCAAGGTCTTACGTAGCTTAGCCAGTTATCCCCTCGTCTACGCAGTTGTCACCTCATGCCGGAGATGGGAGAGGAGGGAGCATAAGAGGGAAGGGGAGTCATAGAGAGAGAGAGAGGGTGAGGAGAAGGTGTGAGTGCCCTAGGTGGGAAGATCGAAGGGGATTCACCGGGGAGGAGTGAGAAGGTGGATGTGTCCTAGGTGCCACCGCACCAGGACAGACACCAGGCAGCGTGGGGTAGGGAGCGAATAAATACTCGTCACCTAACTTGGCAAGCTGCCGGTGTACGGCGGCGTCGGCACAACTCAAGTGAGCGGTTCTTCTTTTAACCCCATTGTGATCAGCACCAGGGTCGGAAATAGGGTCAATTATGAGTGATGTTCACAAATAAAATATTATGAGTTAAGATTATTGCAACCAACTTGAGTACATTTTATCTTTCATTACTTTTTTAAGTTAATAAATTGTAAAGTTATTTGTTACTCAATAGTTTTTTTTATTTTTATTGCGTTATATTTATGTCATCGCTCTTTGACAAGAGACCATCCCAAGTGGCAGATGTCAGCTGTTCGAGTCCGCTTTCAGTACAAGGACAGATTCATGTATAGATATTAATGCAAAATGTTAATTTTTATATAATTGGATCTTAAATGTGTATATAATTTCTTATTATGGATGCATATTATTTGTTTTATAATTTAATATATTTGGAACATAAACTCTACGAGTTCACTATACGACTTTACTATACGAATTTACAAGAGAGAAAAAGAATATACTTAGACTCTCGAACTTAACAACCTTGGCTATGACACTTAACACATTGTGAAATGTGCTATAACCGAGCCATAATGCATCCTAAGCATTACAACACCAGACACATTGAGAAGTGTGCTTTGGATGAGTCATACCACACTCTCGCGTGCTATAGCACCATACCACAACTAAGGTGGGTGCTACGATCAAACGATTGTGCATCCCTATTCGCTATGGTTCGGAACTATAGTGCTAACGTGCATTGCCGCACGCCTAGGCTATGACACTAGTGCGCGTCTCCATGCACCCGGGCCTTTGCCACAAATTGAGGCCACATCATAGGCGTGCATCAACACACATCCCAACATGGCCAGAACGTAGCGACGCATGATTATTATGGGCTGACCGTAGTGCCAGCCCAAGCATGTGTCAATGCACGCATAGGAGTTGGCGTTTGCACTATCTTAGGCTTGCTTCCACGCACGCCCAAGTGCTGACATTGACGCTAGTCAAAGTGTGAATCGCCTAAGATAGTCTAGAATCACGTGATATTTTGGCCACCACCTAAAAAAATTTTGATATTTTGTCTTGTCTTGTTGATCTAAGTTAAAAATCTATCAACTGATTCAATTGACGTGTCTAATCCTTTCTCATAAACACCATTGATGATTTATGTCAAATTGTAATTCATTGATAATGAACTTGATTCTTGTATTGAACTTACATATGTATCCCTCACTTGATTTAAAGTAACCTACATTTTCACCAAGGATGAAGCATATTGAATGTGAATTTAGATGATGTACAAGAGATAGCTAATAGTCTAAGAAAGATACCAATTGAAATACAAGGAATGCCATGTTATAGTTATGCATTGGAGTTTATTGTTACCAATTACTAATTGGGCAGTAGTGTAATTAAAGCCAATACAATGAAACTACATGGTTAATGAAGACAAAGCACCCTCATCATTGTTCTTGTTTGTGCGACTCTCCATCTCATACAACGTGATTCAACATGTGTTTTACGCAACCTTCCTTACGAAAAGGACACATGCCATGGCTTGATCCACCATTAACCTACCATCATATGGTTGTATTATTTTTCATTGCATGCACTATAAAGAGAAGAAGGGCTCTTCCACTATAAAAAAATCGAATAAGTTGACAGAACAACTTGATTTGTGGATTCCTATTGTTGATGTCATTATATCCTATCGAACTATCGACCATCTGATAATGTACTACAATTGATCATTAAGTTAAAGAAATGACGTTGGACTACTAATTTTTACAATTTTTCATATCTTTTACTATTGATTTCATGATACTTTTTTGAATATTGATTTAAAGTCATGATGTCCTATTGTTGATCTATTTCGACATATATATCGATTTATTGTTATACTGAACAATTGTTTGATAAAGTAAATGCTATGTTGTTTTGTTATGAATAAGCTATGCCCATTGTTATGTTATTCACACAAGCTTCTGAAAAGCTTATAGGAGAGAACCTCCCCTGCATTGATTCTTGTAGGTACTTTGCTTCTTACTAGGTTGGTTGATGGTGGGCATGGCAATATGACTCTAGCTGTTGTTGCACATGACTAGGGATTGTTTCCATTATCATTATGTTATGTGTCATGTGTCAAATATGTACCTTAGTGTCGTATTTGGGATGACTATATTAGTTTACTATCAGCTTTTGCATTAATTATAATTATGTTTCATATGTGTTATTATATGTTTTCACTAATGTGTGATTTATGTTGACTGACCGTGGTCAATAAATTGACAAAGATCAAATAATATCTACGAGAGGAGGCTTCACCAAGAATTTAGGGGTGTTTCGATTTTTGGTGTGGAAGCCAAAAGATACAACTTTCTTGACATGTTAGAATAGAATAGAGTATCAATGCATGTGGACGCTGCATGAGTAGTATCAACATCTACTGCCACAAATGAAAGTAAAAAATGTTATAAGTTAAATCATTAATGTTATTAATGAAATGATGTGAATTTATATTCAGATGCCTCATAGACATGCATCTACTTAGCACGGTCGTGGGCAAGATCGAGGTCGAGATCAAGGTCGAGGCTAAGGGTCCTAAGGCCAATAAGTGCACTAAGGAGAGAGAATCAACGTGGATCAATGCAACCATATCAAAAAGGATCAAGTAGAGAACTAGTCGGCTTTGAAGCAGATTCCTCTATTAGGAAAACCACCACCAATGGTGCCCTCAAAGGACATCATTCAAGCATTCTTGTAGTTAAATTCTACAGTCCGATAACACCGATGATTTCCACAAGGCTGAGGGATGGATTGACTCAATGGAGCACACATTTAGACTGTTGCAATGTTCAAAGGGTCAAAAGGTGCTTTTCGTGACCCACCTTCTCACAGAGATAGCATGGATTGCTGGAAGATGATGCAAGACACTCGAGTTGTGAGTCAGGAGGATATCGCACGTGCCAACTTTAAGGAGGTGTTCCATACCCACTACTCCCAGCCTACAAAAGGGGTCAAAAGAACCATGAGTTCCTAATAGCTATAACAACGCAGCTTTTTGGTAGCAGCCTACTAATGACAAGAAATTCAATATATATTTTTACATATGGAATTTCTTCATTTGACCGTGATTCTTATCTTCTATATCATATAATTCTCTCTTTTAGGATCACTTTTCCATATTATTTGAGTCAAATATCCTTGATTTGCATAGATATGGGGATGAACTTCAACCCAAGGAATTTTGGAGCTGATGATAACCAGATGAAGAGAAATTCACACTTAAACTTTTTCGGAGATGGTAGCAATAGAAAAGAAAGTTTTCACACCTTACAAGATTCAGATTCACTACAGAATAAACTACAAAAAAAATGGAAAAGATAACAACTTTGACAACAAATTCCCTTTGAAATATTCCTAGAAGCTTTTGGGAAAAAAGCAGGACATGCGTCAAGAAATGGCAAGGGAGGATGAACCCTAGAGACATAAAAGAAGAGGGCAGCTGACATGGAGGGATTCATGCATTTTGAGAAGTTAGTGACATTTTCGGTACTAGGTTTGAAGCAGAATAGGGAGGGAGAGATCTTGAACAAGAGGGCTGCACTATTTCCCTATTTTATGCTATGAAGAAGAAAATGGAGATGAACTCCATTATCCTTCAGGTCATTTTTTATGAACTCCTGTGGCTAAATTTGTTAACCGAAACTAGGACTTGTTGCAGAATTGTTCTTGTTATCTAAATGCACTTGGTTTATATTTAATTGATACTACATGTCTTGTTCATAGTTCTATGTATTATAATTTTTGTTCATTCATGTTGATTCTTTGTTTCAATTTTGCAGTTTAGTTCTTATTGTAATTTCCATCTAAGAAGATGATTATATTTTTCAGGCATTATGATGAACCGAGAGGTGAGTAAAAGCTTAGGAGCAAATGTTTAGCTGGTAGGAGTTTTTGGCTAAGAAGTAGCATCCAAGAGCATAGGCATATGGATTCCTATGCCTGATAGTGCAGGCACTGGAAACAGATAAATAATACATAATACCCACTTGCTCACTTCTCAATATTTGTCATACTTGTTGAGGTGCTTGATATGTGTGCAATGTCTAGGGCTCGAGTTCGCTTATTCACATTTTCTTTCAAATTTCTTCAAATTTACCCTATGCATTCTATAAGATCCCTTTCTATTATTTTATTCCAATTATACTTATGTTTAATTACAATTTCTTTTTTCTTATCTATTTACATTTTATTTTTTAAGAAATTTCTACATCATTAATTTTTGACTATTTTTCATATAATCAATGTGTCATCTATCTTTTAATCAAATATTTTATTTTATTGTGTAATATACTTTCTTTTTTAATTCATTTACTTCAACATTATTTTATTCAACATATCTTTTTTAACTTAAATTTTAAACCATGCATTATATCGTCCATGCTCATAAATTTTCTAGTTTTGTACAGATGAATATATACGAAATTAATTGTACGAATGTTTTTATATATGAATCTACATGTTGACAACTTTTTTTTCCATTTCTTTGTGTATTCTACCTTGTGTATCCACATTTTCATCCCCTAAAATCCCTTTGTATTTTTTTCTTATTGCTTATTCACATTTTCTTTCCATTACTTGAACTTTACCTTATGGATTCTATAAAATCCCTTTTGTATTCTTTTATTGCAATTATATTTATGTTTAATTACAATTTCTTTTATCTTATCTATTTACATTTTTTTAAGAAATTTCTATATCAATAATTTCTGACCTATTTTTCATATAATCAATTTTTCATCTATCTTTTAATCAAATATTATATTTTATTGTGTAATATACTTTCTTTTTTTATTCATTTACTTCAACATTATTTTATTCAGCATATCTTTATTAACTTAAATTTTAAACCATGCATTATATTGTGCATGCTCATTAAATTTTCTAGCTCTGTACATATGAATATATACGACATTAATTGTATGAATGTTTTTATATATGAATCTACATGTTGACAACTTTTTTTTCCATTTCTTTGTGTATTCTACCTTGTGTACCCACATTTTCCTCTCCTAAAATCCCTTTGTATTTTTTTCTTATTGCTTATTCACATTTTCTTTCCATTACTTGAACTTTACCTTATGGATTCTATAAAATCCCTTTTGTATTCTTTTATTGCAATTATATTTATGTTTAATTACAATTTCTTTTATCTTATCTATTTACATTTTTTTAAGAAATTTCTATATCAATAATTTCTGACCTATTTTTCATATAATCAATTTTTTACTTCAACATTATTTTATTCAGCATATCTTTATTAACTTAAATTTTAAACCATGCATTATATTGTGCATGCTCATTAAATTTTCTAGCTCTGTACATATGAATATATACGACATTAATTGTATGAATGTTTTTATATATGAATCTACATGTTGACAACTTTTTTTTCCATTTCTTTGTGTATTCTACCTTGTGTACCCACATTTTCCTCTCCTAAAATCCCTTTGTATTTTTTTCTTATTGCTTATTCACATTTTCTTTCCATTTCTTGAACTTTACCTTATGGATTCTATAAAACCCCTTTTGTACTCTTTTATTGCAATTATATTTATGTTTAATTACAATTACTTTTATCTTATCTATTTAAATTTTATTTTTTAAGAAATTTCTATATCAATAATTTCTGACCTATTTTTCATATAATCAATTTTTCATCTATCTTTTAATCAAATATTATATTTTATTGTGTAATATACTTTCTTTTTTTATTCATTTACTTCAACATTATTTTATTCAGCATATCTTTATTAACTTAAATTTTAAACCATGCATTATATTGTGCATGCTCATTAAATTTTCTAGCTCTGTACATATGAATATATACGACATTAATTGTATGAATGTTTTTATATATGAATCTACATGTTGACAACTTTTTTTTCCATTTCTTTGTGTATTCTACCTTGTGTACCCACATTTTCCTCTCCTAAAATCCCTTTGTATTTTTTTCTTATTGCTTATTCACATTTTCTTTCCATTTCTTGAACTTTACCTTATGGATTCTATAAAACCCCTTTTGTACTCTTTTATTGCAATTATATTTATGTTTAATTACAATTACTTTTATCTTATCTATTTAAATTTTATTTTTTAAGAAATTTCTATATCAATAATTTCTGACCTATTTTTCATATAATCAATTTGTCATCTATTTTTTAATCAAATATTAGATTTTATTATGTAATATGTTTTCTTTTTAATTCATTTACTTCAACATTATTTTATTCAACATATATTTGTTAACTTAAATTTTAAACCATGCATTATATCGTGCATGCTCGTTAAATTTTCTGGTTCTATATATATGAATATACACGAAAATAATTGTACAAATATTTTTATATATGAATCTACATGTTGACAACTTTTTTTTTCCAATTCTTTGTGTATTCTACCTTGTGTTCTCACATTTTCATCCCCTGAAATCCTTGTATTTTTTCTTATTGCAATTATATTAATATATATTTCTATATGATTATGTTTTCTTTTGTCTTATCTATTTACATTTTATGTTTTTAAATAATTTTCCATAACATTAATTTCTACATAATATCTTTAGTCTATTTTTCATATAGTCAATTTATCATCTATCTTTTAGTCAAATATCAAATTTTATTATGTTGTATAATTTTATTTTAATTTTTTAATTCATTTACTTTAATATTATTTTATTCAACATATCTTTATAAACTTAAATTTTAAAGCACGCATGATATCATGCGCCCTTGTTAAATTTCCTAATTTTTGTACATGAATATATACAAGATTAATTGTGCAAGTATTTTTACTAATATCTTAGCATAGTTATATTTTTATGTTTATTATTGTACATATTACTTAAGACAATATTTTTCCTTGTTAAGTTTTAAATTTATTTTTCTTGAACCATATAATTGAATATAAAATATTCTTTTATAGTTAACTACATGGGAAATTATTATAAATTAACAAAAATTGCAGTAAAATAAGTGGACACAAAAATTAATTTATTAATCTTTCAATTTAAAAAAAAAATTTGTGAACCCACGCAAAAAAATTCTGCCTCCGCCACCGGTAACATCCTACCATATTTGGATTCTAGGGGCAATCGAGGGGTTTCTACTAGCTAGTTTTTTGAGGAGAAGGTAGAAGTCATCTAAACTTTGAGAATGGTCTAAGATGATCTCTCTGAATTGATGCTATGTTTTGTTTGAGTCTCTAATACTAACATGCGAAAGCAATAGGATTGAGAATGCTGAAAAGATAGAGTAGGTCATAACATCATTAATTGATTCTTGGTTATTTTCAATAGAACTTTACAGATTAGATGACAAGAGTGAGTTCGAAAGCATCTCCAACCTTCTAGTATTCATCCCGTATTGAGCAACTTTTTTCATTATTTTCTTGCAATTTCTTGTTTCATGTTTACCTAAACTAAGCAAACCCAAAAACAACATTAAATCCAGTCTTTAATCCCATTCCTCTTTATTGCATTTGAAATCCATATTTCTTCCCATTCTTTTGTTTTTAGTAGATGAGTAGACTAAGTTACATAATTGAAATTCAATCTTCCTATGGATTCGACCCTAATATACTACAACTAAGTTGTATACTTGCAATCAGAGTTATGTGCTTAGGATACTTCTTTTTAAAATGTACTGGTAGAATTTGTTCACTTGACCCTAGTTCTTCAAAGTTCATATCCAATAAAAAATTGCTTATGAAACATAATTTTCACATCCTTCAAAAGTGAAGTTGGACTCTTTAACAAAAATAGATTTCACAAACCATCACCTACCGTAGTGTGACATTAGTATTGAATGATCGATAGAAGGATGATGACGGTCCTCTCAAGGAATTGTGAACCCTTGACGAGGTGGTTCAGCTAGTGACTTGCTTAGAGAGAGAGCATCAGAAGACAACAAAAGATAAGGTGCAAAGCCCTAGTGAGGCCTACTGATTAGGTCAAGCCTGTTGAGGACAGCAGCGACGTGCAGGAACAGAGGAGATAGATGAAGAAAAATAGAGAAGGAGAAGTCTCACGTAAAAGAAAAACTCAAGGCCCCAACTTTCATTCAATAGCAAAGAGTTCTTATAATACAAAAACATTAGTTTAATCAGGAAACTAATTCTATCCTAAACTCAAAAGATAAAGTCCTAATAAAAACAAAAACTAATCCAATCCAGTCACCCTAAGATAAAATACGAAATAAAATATAATCTAATTTCTCTCAAACTTCAAAATGTCAGGATTAGATTGTAACATACTCCTCACTTATCCTGACATTCTTTCAAATCCTTCATTCCAAGCAAGTAACACATTGTTGCCATCTTCACTATTGGTAGTGCCTTCGTAAGCACATCCACTCACTGATCTTCCATGCGTATAAACTCAACTTTAATTTGATCCTTATCAACACATGCTCGGATGAAGTGGAACTTTGTGTCTATATGCTTGCTTTGGCCATGGAAGACTTGATTCTTAATCTGTGCAATAGCTGACTTGTTATCAACAAACAACTTCACTGGTCTCAATTCTTGCTTTGTTAACTCTCCCAATAACCTCCTCAACCACAAAGCTTGACATGCCACCTCTGTAGCTGCCATGAACTTAGCTTCACAAGATGATAAGGCCATGGTCTTTTGCTTCTGGGATGTCCATGAGACAAGATTGTTGTTGATGTAGAAAGTCATGCCTCTAGTGCTCTTTTGATCATCCAGATCACTAGCTAGATTACTATCACTGTAACCCGTGATTTGTTCTTCTTGGGCACTTTTATCATACACAATTTCATAGTGTGTATGAAACTGTTGATAACTTCTATGGCTCCCTGTAGTTAACTGCGTATTTGCTTCACGACCTTTTGATGCATCACGGTTGGTCTCTCCATGAAACAACTAGCCACTCGACTGTATAGGAGAGATCTGGTTTGGTATGAAGCAGGTACCTCAGGCTACCGATGACATGTTGGTACTCAGTTTCATCCACGGGTTCACTTATTGGGTCCTTGTGTAACAGTGCCTTTGCTTCCATTGGAAATTTAGTTGCATTGCACTCTGCCATGCCAAACTTCTCCAGAATTTTCTTTGCATATGATGATTACCTAAGAGTCATCCTGTTCTCCTCTTGAGTAACCTCAATTCACAAATAGAATGCGAGCAATCCAAGGGCACTCATCTCAAACTATCTCATCATTTGCTGCTTGAACGCTGCAATTTCATCTGGATATATGTCCTGTTACCACAAGATCATCCACATACACACCAACAATTATGCCCTCAGATCCTTCACCTCTTTTGTACACACCTTGCTCTTGTGCACACCTGCTGAATCTGAGGTTCTTCAAACTTCTGTCAAGTTTGATATTCCATGCACATGGAGCTTGCCTGAGACCACATAGTGCCTTGCTCAGTTTGTACATAAGGTGCTCCTTGTTCTTTTGCACAAAACTTTCTGGCTGCGTCACATATACTTTTTCTTCAAGATCTCCATTGAGGAACGCCGACTTCACATCCAAGTGGTGTACTTGTCATCCTCGATTTGCAGCAATCGCAAGGATGACTTGGATTGTATCAAGTCTTGCAACTAGTGCAAACACCTCATATAAATCTACACCTGGTCGTTGAACATAGCCCTTTGCAACGAGCATTGCCTTGTGCTTGACTATCTTCCATTCAGAGTTCTTCTTCACCTTATAAACCCACTTCATCCCTATGGGTTTCTTTCCCATTGGCAACTCGATGAGGGTCCATGCTTCATTCTTCTTTATGGAGTCAATCTCTCTCTTCATCGCATCTTCCCAGTCGGCTTTCCCAGCAGCTTCTCTATAACTTGATGGTTCCTCCAATTCGACCAGCAAAGCTTCGCCTTCTGCCTCTTCATTAGAGAGCTCAACTCTCCTTGAGTCTCTCATGATGCTTTCCATGTCTCTGTACCTGACATGGTTGCTGCTACTGTCGCTGTTGGTGGAAGATGACTGTGGGGCCATCATACTGCTTGGAAAGAAGATGATGACTCGGCCCTTACTGGAGTTCTAGCCGATGTTGGAGATCCGGCCATGATTGATGAAGTCCCGCCCGTGGTTGACTTTGCCACTTCTGTTGCTCGATCTGCGGCGCGCGCACATGATCTCATCATTGGTTGTGGCGGTGGCTGACCAACTAGATGTGTTGCAACCTGAGATACATTACGAGGAACATCCGACTTACCTGAACCTAAGGTAGTTGCTGTCATAATTTGAAAGTTGTCTTGCTCCGGCTCGGGGATTGAACTAAGCTCCACTCCGAAATCTGAAGTTCCGCTGCTGCCTTGGGCTTGAGCTCCATGCAAATTCCTTGCCCTCTTCGAACTTCACGTCCCTGCTAACATGTAGCTTCCTAGAATGAGGGTTATACAGACTATGGGCCTCGCAACCTTCTTCAACGCCGAGGTACACCATGGCTTGACTCCGGCCATCAAGCTTCTTCAAATGCGGCACGGTTATCTTCATGTGAGTCGTGCATCCGAATATACACAAATGTCCGAGGTGTGGTTTCTTCCCGGTCCACATTTCATACGACGTACGATTGCCTAAGGCTTTTGTTGGCAAACGGTTTAGGAGGTACACCGCATGCCTCACGGCTTCTCTCCAGAACCTCCAAGGGACCTTCATACTCTTCATGAGTGATCTCGCCATCTCCATCACGGTGCAATTTCTTTTTTCTACCATGTTGTTCTGCTGCAGAGTGTATGGTGTGTTGGTTCAAAGGTTCCACCCCATGTATTTTGATGATAGCAAAAGTATGTGATTAAAGGTGTTTAATTGTGTATTAAGTTGTGCAGCTCACAGGTTCAAAAATGAAGAAAATGGGCCTCTCAGACAGAGCGGTCGACCGCTCCAGGTCAGCGGTCGACCGCTATGAAAAGTACTTCAAAATGTTGGTCAGGTCGATACAACTGTCGACCGGTCCGTCAAAGCGGTCGACCGCTCCGCATCACAGAAGCGAAGCTGCTCTGGAATGAGAAACGGTCGACCGCTTCAGGACA
>LTAE01013618.1:0-12355 GCA_001647135.1 Pontederia paniculata | reverse complement strand
AAGCTTTTCGGGAATGGGGTCAACCTAAATGAATATACATTTTCCTGTCATCAAGGATCAAGTACATCATGAGAGGACCAAGCACATTGATGTAAGATATCACTTCATCCGAACTGAGAAGATGATCAAGGTGAAGAAGGTTGGCACAGTAGATAATCCAGCTGATATGTTCACCAAGTGAGTTCCTCACAGCAAGTTTCAACATTGTTTGGACTTGCTGAACATAAACAGTTATCAGTAGCCCCAAGGTGGGGCTGACGGCGGCAGAGCATCGTCAAATATTATATTCTGAAGATGATTCAAGTCAAGGTGGAGATTTATTGATAATGTCTTGAATCTTAACCCAGTGATCAACCTTACATGCCTCCCAGTACATCACAACCGCTGAATAATTGGGGTGGCGAAGTCGTCCGTCCCATACGGGGTCTCGCTGCCCGATCAGCGAGCCTGAGGGGTGGTCTAGGGGATCCCCTCTGCGGGGGCTCGGGGGCGGAGCCCCCATAACCTAGACAACTCTAAGGTTTATGTTTTCTATTTTGCATTGGGAGTCCTTATATAAACTCCCTAAGATTTGAATTATTCAGTATCTTGTAATCACCTATTATTTTCCCATCAAAGAAATTCTCAGCCGCCGCCCGAGGACGTAGTCCAATTAAAAGTAAACTTCATAAATGTCATGTCTTCTTTTGTGTGCGCTCTTGTCTCTCTCTAGTCTCATATCCACAATAAATTTAAAATTTTCTAGAATCACGCCATTTTTTTTATGAAGAAGTTGCACCAAGTTTGTGAAGTCTATCTCAATCGAGACCTTCACTTTTGAATTTACGTTAAAAAACTGAAGCTACATTTCTTTTTAGTTTACATTTAAAACTTTGTTTTCACACTCATTTTTAGATTATAGAAGAAAATTGGACGAATTTTCTTTCTTAGAAACATATATAAGAAAAAGATAATGATAATCTCACCTTTAATTATTTTATTTTTATTTTTAACTTAATAGTAGTAGAAATATATGTTCTACTAAAATAAAATTTATAACTTGTTATCCTTTTCCTTAGCATGCAAAAATTTATTTATGTTAAAAGACTCATTCATTCGGATTGACATGAGTGTCCAACTTAGTTGTAATGGTGAATTTATTTAAAATATTATATGATACAATTGAATCGAATAAACCTTCATGAAATAAATATTCAACCCCTTGCGATCCGTCGTGTTGACGTTTCTTCAATTATTCTTTTATCAGCTTTTTTTAGGCATTATATTCAACAATAATACATTTCAACATAATTAATTAGTAAAATTATATCTCAAATCGATAAATATTTAATTTTTAGAATCATCAATTTAATAAAAAAGATATCATTCATTTTTAATAATATTTTTTAACCTTTTACTAAAGATTCCAAGGTACATGAAAATTAAAATAATGAATACAATATGTGGAGATAAAGATAATATGAATGTGTAACAAAACAAAATCCTAGTAAAAAGATGTGATTCATCTATGTTAAACATAAAAGTTATTTCTGCTAACACCTTTAACCATAAATTAAAATTTTATCTATTTCAGTATGTAAATCATTTTGACATTTTAGTCTTAAAATTTAATTTTATTATTTTTTTGTTAAAATTAAATTTCTAAATTTATTAAATGATATTTGTACCTCATATAAAAGTTTAAAACAAACATTATCTTTTGTTACTTATTTTATTAATTTAATAAAGGATTAGCAAAAGAGTATAAATATTTTAAATTAATAAATAATAAAAGATAAAAAAAATATTTTAAATTTTTACGATACAAATATCATTTAATAAATTTGAAAAGTTAATTTTAATAGAAAAATTGACAGAATTAGATATATGACTAGAATATTAAAACGAGAATAATTTATAAATTAAAATTGAAAAAATATAATTTAAAATTATTCGTAAAAAGAATTATAGTAGAAGAGTGTTGGCGAGAATAATATTAGGTTCGAAAACATGGTGTTATATACAAACATAATTTCATAGCAAGGTTTCGATATAATATTTTTTCTATTTATCATAATTGCCATATAATGAGCTGGGTGCACAAAATTCAAATTAAAAAGAAATATTTTAACATTAATTTAAAATGACTAAATTAATACAAATATTAAAGAGGGGCGGTGATGCGTACATCACTCTTGTTCATTATGAAGTGATAAGTATAAGGACCTTTAACCCCCAAAAAATATAATATAAGATTCAAATTATGTTATGTTTGACAATTTAAAATAAAAATAAAGAATATATAAAGTATATTCTTCTTTCTATATATATCATCAAATTTATAATAAAGAACTCACATTATAATAGAAAATATTTCATTTTAAAATAATAATTATAATTTAAAATTTTTATTTTAAATCCTTCGTATATTGAACCACAATTTATTTGACATATTTTTTAGTTTATTTAAAAATCACTTTTGCAGGTCGTTATATATGTTTAATATTTTTCTATGACCTTTATTAGATCCCGGTCAGATTGCACAGGATAAGGACACGCGGCATGCATGCATGATCTCTTGGCGCTTTATGATTCGTGCAGATGCGCATCATGTCCGTTGGTCCCGATATGGCGGCGGCGGCGGACACGCTTACGAGGGTTACTTGAAAAGACGAAACAGGACGTAGAGATGTCATTACGTTGATATCAAAGGGGTATTCCAGGTATTACATGTCAAATATTAGGGAGTGGTGCCCTAACGCCGTCGTCCTCCTCCACATCCCTCTTTCCTCTTCCATCTATCTCCTGTGATCAGCTGCCCCACACGAACAGCGTGCACCTTTAATTCATCACTCCTTCATCAGATTCATGGGCCCCATTTGCCGACTGGAGCTTAAACGCGTGTTTGTTGTTTTCGGATCCGCAGCGGCCGCTAAATCTGTTCCTTTTGTTCTCTTCTGTCGGTTGCTGCGGTAGCTTGCACCCGCACGACTAAAATAAGGCCTAAAATAATCTCGAGAAGCGAAATAGACATAAAAATAAAATAAAATAAAAGCTTGCGCCCCAAGTCACTTTGTTTTACGAGCTTAATAGGAAAAAAAATAATTTTCCAACAACTTGTAACTTGTTAATTACCTGAAAGGAAAAAAATAACATAAAAATATTTTTTTTTGTTATTAATAATTTTTTTATTGCGAGCATAAAACTCTCCAATTTATTTCCCCCCTCTTTTTATTTCCTTATATACCTTTTCCGATCTTTTTGTTCCCTCCATCGTTTTGCTGCTTTCCCTCCATCTCCTTCCTCTCTTCCCTCCATCTGCTTTCGTGATCCCTTCTTCAAATCTCTCTCTCTCTCACTCTCTCTCCACCTTTGAAGGAGGCTTCTGTCCAAGAAGCCCTTCAGATCTCAGTAGCTTACTGCAGCTGCTGGTAGTAGAGATTGGTAGTTATCACTCTGCATCCATTTCCAGCAGTGATCGGCATCAGGTCGATGGATCTGAGCGACGAAGCTGTAAGTTTCTCTTTGATCAGTTCAGTGTGCCTCGGGATCTCATTTCTTCTGCATTGGTATTGATCCGTTTGTGAAAAAAAAATTGCTTCAGTGTTCGAGATCCGCGGGTCTGAGCAGCAGTAGCTGCGGCGGCGGCGGCGGCAGCAGCAGGGAATCTGACTCCGGCGAGGAAGTGAAGATCTGCGCGGGATGCCAGACGACCAAGACTCCTCTTTGGCGCGGCGGCCCTACCGGACCCAAGGTATTGGATTACCCCATCATCGGAGATCTGTTCTTGGCGTTGGTGTGATCCAAAGGTGACGCCTTTCTTCTGATCTGTTCTTGCAGTCTCTGTGCAACGCCTGCGGGATCCGGTACAGCAAGAACAGGAGGATCCCCTCGGGGCCGAAGGAGGCTGGAAGAGGATATGAGGAGAAGAGGCAGGCGACCCCCGCCGCCGACGCCGTTGTGGTCGTCGACGACCAGGGTAGCGGCCTGGAGATGTCCCTGAAACTTCGGATGCTGGGGCTTGGCGGCGACTTGTTCCTGAAGCAGAGTTCCATGATCCAGAAGCAGCGGAGACGGATGATGAGGAGGAACGCGAGGCTCGGGGAGGTTGAGCGGGCTGCCAAGCTGCTCATGGCTCTCTCATCAGGTGTTCTCTACGCGTGACCTCCCATCTGCTGGTCTGACTTCTCTATTCCTGATTTGGTGGAGATCGCCGCCGCCGCCGCCGTCGTATCGATCTCCTTTTTTGAGTGGGAGTTCCACTGACATGTTGTTTTCTTTTTTTTTTCCTTATTTTTGCTCTTTTTTGCTTCTTTTTTTGGTGTGGAAGATAAAAAAAGGGGTGATTAACCAAGTGCGAACTAGAATCACACCCCCGTTGTATTGTATAATGTTAGTGATAAATATAAGTGGAATTTTTTGTCGATGCCTTTAAATCTCATGTGTGAGCCATTGCTAAATGTGGAATCTTTTTGTTTAATATCATTTTAGCTGTAGGAATACTGGAATTTGATAATGTTATAAAAGTTCTTTTTTTTCCCTTACCAAAAAAAGTTTCAACAGGTAGATTTAATTGTTAGAATTAAAAAGGATGATCACTATTTGAGTTCCATGTGGTTTTGGTAATGAACTAAAAATATTTGAGTTTTCTTTTTTTTTGTCAAGAAATGAGCTTTTTTTATTGTTGAAGAAACTTGTGTACTCTGGTAACTGAAACCCTGTTCATTACTCTTTTATGCATCCACTACAATTTATTAGTAAATTAGTTCCCAATTGGATTTGCGATGCAACGGGACTGCAATTTACCAGATCACACCATGAATCCATGATCTAATAAAATGCTTCATCAATGTTGCAGTTTTCTCATGGAAAAATTGCTGTTTTCTATGGGGAAAAGCTACAGCAATGGTTACTGGTTTTCCTGTCCTTGAACACACCCCACCTTCTCCTCTTCCCATGATCTGTGGCTGGTTCATGGTGGTGTCATTTCGCCGGAAGGTGCAGTTTAGGGAGTAGTGTGCGTTGTGATATCTGAACAGTGAAGTGTTTAAAATGCGTGAGAGGTTCACAGTGCGAGATAACGATGAAGAAATGATTCCATTCATGTGCTTTCATTTGAAAAGTTACTGCTTGGCGTCGTTTGGATACTTGTCCACGTTCCCTGGAGACTGGAAGCCTTTTTTGTTAGTTCTGTTGGATCTTCCTTTTGAGGGTGAAAAATATGATTAATTTGCTGTTGATACGAAGAACCAACGTAAAAATGTGGAAGCCGTCGGCGTATATTACGTCTGAAACTTCCATCTTGCTGATCCTGCTACATGTTGAGTACGTCGTGCTTTCTCTCTCTACGGTCTCCGACTCTCCAGTCTCCATGTACCTCTGCAACATCTATCTCTTTGCAGTTTCCACCTCCTCGTTTGCAGTTTCCTCACGCCTCCATTTTCTGTCATCATGCTACTTCCATGAATGAAATCACAAGTACTGTCTGAATCAGTTAACAGACAGATTTCATTTACTATGCTTCCAAATTAACTGTGATTACAGGTTTCAGCTTTTTCAGCATTTGTCATTTTAGCACTTGGCAGTTCGCATTGCATGAACGTCGATGTAGTTCTGTCATAAAGGAAGTTTGGTGTGTGCTGAGATGGATGTGAGTATACTCTTCCTCTGTGTTCCAGATGTGCATATTTGCATGAGAACACAAGCTGCAATTATTTGCGTGTTTCTAGATTTAAATCTAAGTAATGCGATCCATCAGGTACTAACCAAGTCACAGACATGCATGATTTGTGTGGATTCGGTATCCACTGATGTACTATTTTTACCAATTCACAGGACACGACATGTGGATTACTGTCTTGGAAACTCTACCTGGTGTGGCAAAACAACAATTTGAATCCTCTCTGTCAAGAACAAAAGCTGAGATTATCCAGATGTCGTGTAGCAAAACACAACAACTGTCTCGGGATTAATCAGAGTAGCAGTTTTCTGAATACCAAGTTATGCTTCAGATTTCAGAGCTCAAGCTGGAACATCAATTATACTGTTTCAAAGCAAGGGGAAATTGTCTATATGAAAGATTGTGATATCAAACTACGGCAACTAGAAAACTACATTCTGAAATCATACTATAATGAACAGATGTTGCATGAGTTGGACCTTTATGCATGCAATTGTACTTACAATAACAACAAATGCTGAATTAGATCTTGTTGTTGCAGCAGATTTTGCTGCAGCATGTAATGGTGGAAGAGAATCTCAAGGAAACTGGAAGCCTGCCGGGCCGCCGGTGGACTTATGCAGACCTAATGGAAAGATACTTCCACAGCAAGCTCAACAACAAGAACACAATGGTGGGCACCTTCCCCCTCCTCCCCATCAACCCCTTGGCGGACGGGTTGAGATTGAAGACCCCACAAGGGAGCTTGCTCCACTGCGAGGATTATACATATATATATTTGAATATATATATTAATATCGTTTTTTAAAATATATTATTTTTCTTAGAAAAAACATATATTAGATAAAAGTGTTAAGGAGTTTGATGTGCCCGCCAAATTGTAGTATAGAATTTTGTACTGAAACTTTGAATTAATAGGAAACTGTCCTGTAGCACTTTACTGTTTTGGCCCAATGTTCCGCTGCCCACCTTTGTCGCGCGAGTCGATGAATCGCCTCGACGAATCCGCCCTGTAAAAATATAAGTACCGATGTCGGATTTTCTCTCTCTACGATTCTTTCGTCTGCTACTCTTCTTTCTTTCTCTTCTGTGTTCTTCTCTTTCGTTCCATCCTCACTCTTTGTTCGTCTCGCAGGGTTGTCTCCGTTGGTGTGCCGATGGAGTCCTCCGGTCAGCCGAAAAGAAAGAGAGCTCGAGACTCGCAGATTGATGTAAGAACAAGATTAAGCGGAGAAGAGGAAGGTGGAAAGGAGTATTCGTATTCAAAGGATAAGAGGGATTCGAGCTCCCCAAAGGCTCCCAAGGCTGTCGCCACACACAATATCCAAATAAGTCATTTTCTTACATGTTTACACTATTTATACTGTTCTTTCCGAAGCTTCTGGTTGGTTTTCTTGATTATTTCACATTATGAAGTCTTCAAATCACGTCGGCTTCCTCCTCGTTCTCTTCTCTTTGTTTTCTGCTCTGACTTCTCCATCTTCACTACTGGTTCTGTTTTCTGCTCTGACTTCTTCATTTGCTACTTCTTCGTCTTCATTGCTGGTTCTGTTTTCTGCTACCTTGTTGTTTCCCTCGACTTCTGTTCCTGTTTCTTCGACTTCTGCTCCTGTTTCTTCGATATTTATGTTTGTCTCTTCACTATTATTGTTTTGCTTTTGCCCTTCTTCTTCAAATACGTCTCGGGACATAACAATTTCCCTCGTAGAACGAAAACCGACATCCTCCCCGATGTCAAAACTAGGATAGTTTAATACTATCGTCTGTAGATCCTCCCCTGTAGCGTCTGCAGGGTCATGTCCTGACCACTGTATAAGGACCTGAGCTAGTAAACGACCTTGTCGTTTAATTTCTCTTGTAGAAATAATAGCCATAGGGTAGACGAGAGATTCTTCCTCTGGCACGGTCGGAAGACGTGAACTCTCATGAATTCCATAGACACACTTCAATTTAGAGATATGGAATACTGGATGAATTCTAGAATCATCCGGTAACTGAAGCTCATATGCAACCGGACCCACTCGCTTAGTAATATTGAAGGGTCCGTAAAACTTAGGTGATAACTTGTGAGATAATCTTTTAGCCACCGAATCCTGCTTATACTGTTGAAGCTTAACAAAAACTGTATCACCCACCGAGAACTCTTTGTCAATCCGATGTAAATCTGCTAACGATTTCATCTGACGTTGAGCTTTTAACAGATTCACTCTGAGTAGACCCAATACCTCATCACGATCCAAAAGATCTGACTCAATTGCCTCAATATTTGACTGACCCCTGGTATAAGCAACCAACGTAGGAGGTTTCCGACCATAGACTACCTCAAAGGGAGTCAGTTTAGATCCTGAACGATACGAAGTATTATAGGAATATTCTGCCCATGACAGATATCGAACCCAAGTATGAGGTTTATCCATAATAAAGCATCGGAGATATTGTTGCAAATATCTATTGATAACCTCAGTCTGGCCATCTGACTGTGGGTGATAAGTTGAACTCATATGCAGCTGTGTAGCACTTAACTTGGATAATTCTCTCCAAAAAGTACTGAGAAAGATTGCATCCCTATCTGATACAATTGTTCTAGGGAATCCATGTAACTTGACCACCATATCCAAAAATAGGCAAGCAACCTTAGGAGTAGTATAATGAGTAGGTAACGGCCCAAAATGACAATACTTGGATAATCTGTCCACAACCACAAACACCACAATGTATCCGTTGGATACCGATAATGATGCAATAAAATCCATAGAAGTATCTTCCCATATTCTGTCAGGAATAGATAACGATTGTAACAATCCAGGAGAAGTTGTAGTACAGTACTTAACTTGCTGACACACGACAATTCCTCACAAATTGTTCCACTGTAGCTTTGATTCCATCCCAAAAGAATTCCGAAATTAGTCTTTTGTATGTTTTAAGGAAACCCAAATGATCCCCAACTGGAGTTTCATGAAATTTCTTTAATACAACATGAATTATATGTGAAGTATGTATAAGGAACAATCTATGTTGCTTATATAATAGGCCATCTCTGAGAATTAAACCCAAATGAGAATCCTGTCCAAGTTTGACTCTATCCACCAATTCTCGCAACTGTACATTATTAGCATATTCCAATTTGAGTTGGTCAATCAAACTGAATATAGGCATAGAGAATCCACAAAATTTAGCAACAGTAATTTCTTGTCGGGATAAAGCATCAACCACTCTGTTGTCAGTACCTGGTTTGTACACAATAGTGAAATCATATCCCATTAACTTAGCAACATACTGTTGTTGTTCTGGTATATGTATAACCTAGGTCAGTATTTCCATGAGACTTTTATGATCTGTTCTTATGGTAAAATGATGTCCCAACAAATACTGCCGCCACCTCTTGACTGCCTCCACTATGGCATACATTTCACGAACATAGACTGAGGCCTTCTGAATACTAGGAACTAGTTTCTTGCTATAATAACAAATAGGATGGTTGTCCTGAAGCAACACTGCTCCAATTCCCACACCAGATGCATCTGTTTCAATCACAAATTTCTTAGAAAAATTAGGTAAACGTAAAATTGGAGAAGTAATCAAAGCATCTTTAAGAGTGTTGAAAGCTTGTGTAGCCTTATTTGTCCAATTAAATGATTCTTTCTTTAGGAGATCTGTTAAAGGTCCAACAATGTTAGCATATCCTCTGACAAATCTTCTGTAATATCCTGTAAGACCCAGAAATGCTCGCAATTGTTTGATAGTAGATGGAATAGGCCATTGTCTTACTTACTCTATCTTGTTATGATCAGCCTCCACCCCGTGAGAAGATACAATATGACCCAAATAATCAATTCGGATTTGACCAAAAGAACATTTACTTTTCTTAACGAAGAACTGATTCTCCTCCAAACACTATAGGGTAATTCTCAAATGATTCAAATGAGTATCCCAGTCTTGACTATAAACCAAAATATCATCGAAGAATACAATGATAAACTTCCTTAGAAATGGTGCAAATAATCTATTCATGATAGCCTGGAATGTTGAAGGTGCATTAGTTAAGCCAAAAGGCATCACAAGGAATTCATAATGTCCTTCGTGAGTTCTGAAAGTTGTCTTATGCACATTTTCACTACTCATTCTTATCTGATGATAGTCAGCCCTTAAATCCAACTTAGAAAAATAGGCTGCCCCTGTCATTCATCGAGTAACTCATCAATTGTGGGTATTGGAAACTTATCCTTAATAGTGATTGAGTTTAAAGCTCGATAATCTACACAAAATCTCCAAATACCGTCTTTTTGTAACCAACAACACAGGTGAAGAAAAAAGACTGGAACTATATTGAATAACCCCCTGAGATAACATCTCTTTAACCAATTTCTCAATTTCATTCTTTTGGAAATGAGGGTACCTGTAGGGTCTGACATTCACTGGTTTACTTTCATCTATAAGATGAATATGATGTTGCACCTCTCGGAAAGGAGGTAAAGTTGTTGGTGTAACAAACACCGCAGCAAATTGTTGTAAAATCTCTTCTAACTTAACATTTGCCTGTGTAGAACCCTTGTCTTCACTCTCAGCTACCACTGATAATTGGAAACAAGTCATAACTTCTTGTGTTTTAATCAATCTTTTTAACTGATGATATGTCACCTGTTGAGATTTAAGCCGTGGATCGCCTTGAAGTTGAGCCTTTTGACCTTCCCATACAAAGTCCATGGATAACCTCTTATAATCCATAGTGACCGACCCCAATTTCTGCAGCCACTGTACCCCCAAAACCAGATCAACCCCTTCAATAGGTAACACATAAAATTCATCATTGAAACTTAGTTGTTGGATAACAAACTCAACCTGCGAACACATGCCTTCACATTTCAATTTATCACCATTTCCTATCATCACACTAAAATAGGTAGAAGGTAGAATTGTCAGCCCAATCTCTTTGCAGCTCTGCCTCGTATAAAATTATGAGTTGATCCACTATCAATCAGAATAGTAATTGATGCCCATTAATTTCCCCTTCTAATCTCAATGTCTGAGGTAACATAACTCCTGACATTGCATGTAAGCTGATTTCTACTAAAACTTCTTCCCTTTCTTCATTAACATCCACTTCTTGAATAGATTCTGTCTCCTCTGTAGTAGCCATTAGTAGTAAAAACTTAGGTTTACATTTGTGACCTCTATGAAATTTCTCGTCATAATTGTAACATAAACCTTTTTCTCTTCTCGTCAATAACTCAACAGGAGTTAATCTCTTGAGGGGCAAGGAAGTTCCTTCATTCCATTTCTTTTGACTGTCTTCTACTGGAGTAATTCCTGTTGAATTTCCAGTTGTTGCTACTGTTGTATTAGATGCAGTGGAAAAGGAAATAGGTTTTGACATAGAAGTGACTGTAGGGCCACTCGTTCTTTAAGAAGAAGTTCTGCCTTCTTTTAATTCCCCAAATTTGTCCTCTTGCAATTTGGCCAACCCGATAGCACTCATCAATGTCGTAGGTCTGAAAGATTGTACTTCCCTTCTAATATTTGGCTTCGATCCAGAAACAATACATGATAATAGAAAAGATTCTGGAATTCCAATGACTCTGTTAGATAATCTTTCGAACTGAGATTGATACTCTAATACAGTACCCATCTGAGTTAATTTGGATAAAGCTCCTTGAAAATCTTCAAATTCAGATGGACCAAAACGCGCCTCCAAGGCTTTAACAAAATGATTCCAAGAACTAATCTGCTTGTTCTTATGCATCCATTGATACCACTGTAGAGCAGGTCCCTCAAAAGCAAATGCTACTACAGTTATATGATCTTCAGATCATACTTCATAAAAATCTAAGAATTGTTCTGCTTTAAAAATCCATCCTAATGGATCTTCTCCCCAAAACTTAGGAACTTCAAATTTAATGTTCTTCAAGAAATTGGATGTTGATGTCTGATATGAATTGTTACCATTTCTTGGCGAATTTGCTGATGTCTGAGGCTGAATACTATTGTTCGATGCAGGATCTTGAATCTGTTTCGCCAATACTTCATATTTTGAATTCAGAGATTGTATACCATCTGCAAAAGCTGCCTATTGCTGTTATACTAGGGCTTGAAGCTTGTTGACGGCCTCCTCCATTCGTGCCCACCTCGTCCCTTCAGCCATGGACACCTTCTTGGAAGCTTGAATCTCCAGATTTGTTGCTTGGCAAGCATTCGATGAAAACTCTCAATGAAAGCACCAATGATGTGCCCGCCAAATTGTAGTATGGAATTTTGTACTGAAACTTTGAATTAATATGAAACTATCTTGTAGCACTTTACTATTTTGGCCCAATGTTCCGCGACCCACCTTTGTCGCACGAGTCGATGAATCGCCTCGACGAATCTGTAGGATCTAGAATGGCACCAAGAGGGGGGGGGGTAATTGGTGTATTTAAAAAATCTTTAGTTCTTCTTTCTTTAATCTAGATGTGTTATGGTTAGCGGAAGCAAACAAGCATGAATATAAACACAACTAGAGAGAGAAGAGTAAGAAGAACAAACACACAGTTTGTTATCGAGGTTCGACCGAACTCCTGGCCTACGTCCCCGCTCCGATCTTCTCCAAGAGATCTTCGAAGTTCACTATGTCCTTCTTCAAGGGAGAAGGCTCCCTACAAATCTCCTTTCTTGTACTGAGGACAAGGAGAACAACCTCTTACATGTAATCTCTCAAGTTCT
>LTAE01013617.1:0-12357 GCA_001647135.1 Pontederia paniculata | reverse complement strand
CCTGAGGACCTGTGTTCCTCTTATTCGTATGCTACTGTTGAGCCATCGTGCTCCTGTGATCACAGATACTATATCTTTATAGAGAGTTACCTCTTTATGTTTATATTCAGTTTATATAAACTATTGTATACATGGACATTTTTGCCACTTATCCATTTTACGTCGAGATGTTGCCAAAATTTTTGGCAAATCCATGACTTGGATTAGATTTATTTCCATTCTTCCGCAATGTTCAAATATTTGAACTTGATATAGTGTTATACCTATATTAACCCCTGGTGACGGCCAACGGTCGACTATGTCGGTCCGGGTCGTCACAACAAGTTTCATCTCTAGTGTCGCGGTGGCTCATCTTGAGGGAAGGGGGCATGTTATGCAGTAGATAATATTATGGTTATGAATATCACAACTACAAACATATAACTATCTCTGCATGACTATAATCTTATCTAGGGTTGCAACTGTAACCATTTGTAGTGACCATATCTATAGCCACCTGATATGAGGTAACAAACATTATAACGTATCTATATAAACCTGCTGAAGCAAATGAATAATATCAAGGAAAATTATTGAACATTCCTCGTTAACACTTACATCAAATATATCAACATTCAAGATTTCAAAATTACATAAAAGTCAACACAAATAATAATACAAATGTAACAACAAAGATTTTTTAGTTAATTAAAAAAAATATCTCAATTAATTTAATTTGAACTTTTCATATTTAATAATAGAATTCTAGTGATTTGGAACTTTATAAAATCTTATAGTACTCCTATAAGTAGACCACAAACGAAAACCTCCATTTCCTCTCTCATAAAGAAACCTTAGCCATCAAGCAGAGTCTCTCCCTCTTCTCTTTCTTCTTACCTAAGGTGCAAAGGAGCACGGGAAGGAGAAGGACAACATGAATCATAAGAGGACGAGGGCGAAGACAACTAGAACACAAAGAACAAACGAGAAAAAAATTCAAACGAAAATATGTATGTAATTGGGAGGATCAAATATAGGATATGCTTGTTTATGAATTTTAAATATATATGTTTTATCTATTATGCAATGGTATTTGGATCCGATTGGTTATGTATTTTTCTATATAAAATTAATGCATAGATCTATACTTATTAGCCTCCGATTGAAGTGGCAAAGTATTTTCGGAACATGAAAATTTAGATAACATGACATAACTATGAGTCTTATTGAAAAGAAAATATATGTTCATTTACGTGTTTGATTCAATCAAATGATTATAAAAAATGTTGAGTTATGAAATATTTGGGACTACAGATTTCATGATAAAAAGGGTATGATGAATTTGTAAAAAAAAATACATCATGCGTGATATCATGGAGGATCGTGCAATCTGGTTGTGGACGAACATATTAGACCTCTGGTGATAAGTGTTTTTGTGTGAAATTACATAATAGTGTTTCCGCGGCTTTTAACATTTTTGTCTTGAGATTAATTTGGTAGTCAAATGTACACAAAAGTGTCTAGAGCTAAAATTTAAAAATTAACTCGGTCCTCAATACAATCAGTATGGATCTAAACATGTGGAACTATAGTTTTCAATGTTCATGGGTCTGAAGAAGGGTATCAACTGGCAACTATGCAAATAAATTCAGAGAGATATTGTTATATCCTCATCTTTAAATTGTTAACTACGAAACATATTTCCTTGGCTGGTCAAGAAATTCTAGAATGTTATCTAAATTTGCTGGTACCTTTTTTTTAAAATAGATTATTTAAGTTTGATTATAAAAGTTTGTAAATATGTTTTAAATTTGTTCAATTTATATTTAATTTATTTTAAAAATTTTGAATATTCATTTTTGGAGAATCTAGAGTTTACTATAAGCTATCACTCTTTCCTCGACTCATCATTTATTATTTTGCTCACCATTTACTTTTTTTTTCACGCATTCTATCTTTTTTTTTCTCTTGACGTTCCTTTGCCCGCTAAACAAAAAGCATCCACATCATTTCTCTTTTTTCACCTATCACCACTGCAATTTTATTTTGTTATTTTCTCTTTTCTTCCCATCCGCCCATATTATTATTTTATTCAATTATCATTTTACTGTATTTTTCACTAGTACAATATCAGTTAATTTTACTGCTCATTTATTTCTATCATTTTTTCTTGTTTTTGTTATTCCAAGAGAACATCATTCGTCATTTTTTTTCTCATGCTTTCATATTTTTTTTTATTAGTTTTTCTCTCTCCACTAGCCAATTAGACAAAAAGAAATTGTAACATCGAGATGAGAACCGAACCTCATTTTCGTCATTCAACGAGTATTTTGACATTGATAATTTCTTATATCGAGTTTCAAGTTGATCGTTTATTTGAATATTTAAATGTTCCAAATTAATTGTCAACATATTTTCAAAACGAATATTGCCATGACAAAACGTGATCAAGTGTAACTCGTTCGGACATGAGAAAAGATGAAGAGATCACTAAAAACATTTTTTTACTGTTATGTAGTAGATAATATTATGGTCATGAATATCACAAGTAGATAACTATCTCTATATGATTGTAATCTTATTAAGAGCCATGACAATATGTGTAACAAACAACGTAATGTATCATACAAACTTGTTGAAACAAATAAATAATATCAAGGAAAATCATTGAACATTCCTTCTTAACATTATTTTGGCGCACCAATATGAGCAATACTCGCCCTGTAAGTTCACCACTTGCATCATCAACGAACATTCTTCCTTACTCCTACTACATTTATCACACTCCAGCCATTCTCAGATGCGGACTAGGCGGGCTCCCTAGACGATCGTCGGTCAATTGGAGGATACACCATCTTCTTTGGACCTAATCTCGTTTCCTAATCCTCTAGGAAGCAGCGATTAGTATCACGCTCATCTACAAAGTCTAAATACCGAGCATTGACAAATGCAAGAGCTGAAATTATTTGGCTTCACACACTTCTATAGGAACTTGGTATTCATTTATCTGAACCACAGATGCTTTGGTGTGACAATATTGGCGCTACCTATCTTACATCTAACGCTGTCATTCATGCTCGTACTAAACATATAAAAGTGGACTTCCACTTTATTCGTCGTGAAGTTGAAAATCGACGGCTCCAAGTTTGGTTTATTTCCTTTAAAGATCAAGTCACTGACATACTGACAAAACCATTAGCCGGAGCTCGATTTATCTTCCTACGCAACAAGCTTCGTCTCTGCTATCGCGGTGGCTTAACTTGAGGGGGCATGCTATGCGGTAGATAATATTGTGGTTATGAATATCACAACTACAAAAAGATAACTATCTCTACATGATTGTAGTCTTATCCAGAGTTGCAACTGTAACCATCCGCGGACACCATATCTATAGCCGCCTGATATGAGGTAACAAACAATGTAATGTAACCATATAAACTTGCTGAAGCAGATGAATAATATCAAGGAAAATCATTGAACATTCCACTATTACACTTACAACAAATATATCAACATTTAAAATTTCAAAATTTACATAAATGTTAACACAAATAATAATACAAATGTAACAACCAAGATTTTTTAGTTAATTAAAAATCATCCCAATTAATTTAATCTGGACTTTTCATATTTAATAATAGAGTCCTAGTTATTTGAAATTATACAAAACCTAGAGAATTCTTATAAATAGACCACAAAGAAGAAAACCCTAATTTCCTTTCTCATAAAGAAATCCTAGCCATCAAGCAAAGTCTCCCCTTCTTCTCTTTCTTCTCACCTAAGGTGCAAAGGAGCATGAGAAGGAAAACGACAACACAAATCATAAGAGGACGAGGGCGAGGACAACTAGAACACAAAGAACAAACGAAAAAAAAATTTAAACGAAAATAGGTATGTAATTAGGAGGATCAAACATAGGATATGCTTATTTATAAATTTGATTTAAATATATATGTTTTATCCATTATACAATGGTATTTGTATCTGACTGGTTATGTATTTTTCTATATAAAATTAATGCATATATCTATACTTATTAGCCTCCCATTGAAGTGTCAAAGTCTTTTTGGAACATGAAAATTTAGATAACATGACATAATTATGAGTCTTGTTGAAAAGAAAATATATGTTCATTTAAGTGTTTGATTCAATCAAATGATTATAAAAAATGTTGAGTTAAGAAATATTTGGGACTACGTTCATTTTTTTGCCTTTTCTTAACTTACTTTATTAAATTATTTTATATTCATAATTATATAGTTAGTTAATTATAATTATTTTTTAGCTTTTTATATTTTTTTTATAAAAGTGTGACATTATAGATGAAAAATAAATAAATATAGTTTCATAAATATTAATAATTACGTATTTAATTAAAGTAATAGGTGGTTGTTACATTGCCATTCTCCTTGCCGCTAGGAACTGTGTGAATATGAACCATATATTATATATTAGATCACTAAGTTAGATCTTATCTAGTCATGCTAACCGAAAAAGGTAAATGGATAGGAATCATGTATATAAATATATTAAATAAATATATCATGATTTAGGATGTTGTTCAAGTGTTTTTAAAATAAAGTGTTGACTTTTTGTAACTATACCTTTTATTGCCATATCAGATATATGTCAATTGTTATTTGCATGAATCAAGGGTAGCAGGGAGTTTAAAGGAACGTGAAGACAATTCTCATGGGTAAGAATAATTTTTAAAGTGAAGACTTTTATCGTACATATAGTTTATTAATCATTTTATTTATAATTTTATTAATTGAATTACTGTTGTATGAGAGGTAAAATCTAGAGTTTCATGATAAGGATTTAAAAAAGAGAAAATATTGCATGTGTTTAAATTGATTCATGATTGGTTTTCGATGAATTGTCTTCTAGTCGTGAGAGAATTTGGTTCTTTTAGGAATACATGAACAATGGTTTCTTTAGGTTCAATTGGGTTGTTTCGAAAATAATTATTTAATTAACTTCCTTCGGGGATAATGATATAATGGATTCTTCAGGACTAACTAGTCTTAACAACATTGAGGCAAAAATCAATGACCTTCATGATTATTAATGACTCACTAATGATTGATTGCTTTGATCGTATACCTTGGGACAACATAATCAAAAGAGTAAATGAGTCTAGAATTGAGCTTGAACATGTTGACAGAGAATATTAGGCATTGTACCAACAATGCAATTGATGTTCTTGCAATTGAATAATAAAAAATATTAGAAAGATCAAAAATAAAAAAATGCTAATAAATAAAGTGAATGAAAATGAGATTTATGGATATTATTTTCAGTGCTTACCATACCTTTTATATATGATTAATTTAATATTTCCTTTACAAATATGACTTCATCACACATGAGAGAATTGCCTCCACAATTTTGATCCTGCAAATGACGAACGTAATTGATAGGTGATGACATTGCTGGTGATTCTAATGTTCGTGAGTCTAAAGGTTTGCATATGCTAAGAGTCTAATTTGAATTATATCAGTCTTTCCATCAAGTTGTTGAACTTTTATTAGCCATGTCTTTGAACCAGTGTAATAAATATTGTTATTTGATTAGATTCAAAGCATGAAGTTTTATTTTAAAGTCATTGTTTCCGTATTACATGTTTAGTATATTGATTATTTTTTTATCAAAGTATAAGTCAAAGAATGATATTGTAACATCTCCGACTCTATATTTTTTTACGTGACAGGGTGTGAATTTGTGCAAATTTGTTTAGAGAAGAGATTAGACAATATAAGCAAGTGACTGTCAAAAACTCCTTCAGAATCTTGTGTAGTCTTACGAAGAACAATAGTCTTTGAAACTTAAAACTAGACTACTTGGTGCTTCTAATAATTTTAAAGACAATATAAGAAGATTAAATATTGACGTGAATATTTATTTTATGAAATTCCTTCTAATATGTTTGAAGACTTTGAAGTCAAGTCAAAAGTAGAGTCTAAAATCAACAAAGTTGAGTCTTGAGATAAAGTTATCATTAGTTACACCCATAATTTATTGAATAGTTGGACTAGAAGATGAAGTCAGGTTCATTAGTAAAAAAAAAAGACTTAATTTAGATGCTTCAAATTAACTTTGCACGTGTCGATGCTTCACTTGTTGGCAAATCTTTTTTTGTCTATATTGACATTGAAATTTCAAGTCAAACATTCATTTTTGAGATATGTTGCGCTTTCTTTTCTGCATTTCATTCACCTAATAAGCTACAAAAGAAGATTAAACCGTTGCAAAGCATAAAATATGATAATCAGAATTCGACTTCCAAAAAGTTTGAGGTAAAATTTTCTTGAAGGGAGGGAGACAAATGTAGGATAGATAGAATAAAAGATAGAATTCGATATAATTTAGAATCGTATATGTTTAGGATTTATCTTTTTAGTTTATACACTCGATTTTCTATCCGTAAATCACTTCAGTTCATATTGAATTTATTGTAGAAACTTATGTCATTTTTCTCGATAGATTTCGAGTTCATGCATGATGATGTTATAAATTATAGGTAGTGCTTTTGAATAATACATATTTTATAACTCATTTGAAAGTTCTATGTTCTTCATTTATGATCTTTCGCTGCGTCAATTAATGACAAAAAAAAAGGATGTGTAGACTCCCGTTGTGGATAATAATTAATAGTGAATATTTTAAAATCTATTTTTTGAATTAAAATTATTTGTAATTGTAAATAATTATGAAAGATTATTAAAAAAATAAACTTGTATGATCATTTTATTATAAAAATAGTGCCACAAAACCTTGTAACAGTATAGTTCACTAACTATCGTGAAATTTCAAATCTATCTTTAAATTATAAAATAGTGTAAAAGTAAGTTTAAATATTTTACGATCCATCAATTTTATCCAATCGTCTGATTTTAAATTTACTCATATTATTTTAATTTATTAAATTACTAATTTATCCTCTTCTTTTTTTTTTGCACTACGCTGACTCTCATGAAAAAGGGAAAGAAAAAAAAGGATAAATTGATAATTTAATAAATTAAAATAATTTAAATAAATTCAAAATTGATCGATTGGATAAAATTGATCAATAAAAAAAATTAAATATATTTTTACTTGATTTTATAATTTAAAGATAGATCTAAAATTTTGCAAAAGTTCAAAAAAGGAAAATAAAAATTATCCTTCCTAGTTAGACTTTTGGTTTGCACAGATAGCTCCGCAAACAAAGCAACTTATTTGAGATTCCGAAGAACATCAACTTATTAGGTGCTTTTCTTTTGTGATTTTTTCTTGCGATTTTTATGAGTTAACTAGCCTACTATCTAAAAGAACTAGCCTCTCTTATGCGTATCATATAATCATAAATTCTTTTTTTCTCTTTTTATATTTTCAATGTTAAAATAGTAAAACATTATATTAATCAATAATGAACAATGAACTTACGTTCCATTTTCAAGATATAATAAAATTAATATGAAGTTTTTTAATTGTGGTTTTAAATCTAACACCATTACAATACAATTTGAAGCTACACTTTAATTTTCTCTAGTATATAGTTAAATTCATTATATTAACTATTCAATTTCTTTTGAGAAAATAAAAGTATAATCTAAAATTTATTTATCAGAAAACAATAAAATTTAGCATTCAATCAAAGGTAAAACAAAAACTAAAAATTAAGCTGTGATAATAAATATAATAAATACTACATTTGGAATACAAACCGTGCCCTTTTATTAAATATATAAAGAATTCCAACACATCAGGACCAAGCCTCACCTCCGGGGACACTAAATGAGGTCACATGTGGATGCCGGGCGCACAATTTTCACGATGTTATCAGTTGTACTGTCCTAAGCTGCCAGCCATTCCACCATAGCAGAAGTATGAAATTAGAAGGCTTTTGAAACTTTGTTGGCCAAACATCTGCAAGCCTGCTGAAGTTTAATGTTAGCATGAACTTTTGATGAGTAGTGTATCTTGCCATTATCCTATGGTTCAACTTCGAGGATGGGTATCTTGCCATTAAGAAAGGAAGATCAACAATATGCAACAAATTTAGGCATTCAGCAACCAAGGCTGTGCATTATGCTGCTAAGTTCATCAAGAACCAAGGTGGGTTTAGCATAAGATCCAGCAAGATTGATGGCATGATATTCTAATCCTTTCCACTCTGAGATTAAGGCAAAGTGCGGTCGCCTATACATACTGCTGATGATCTCAAGAACGATCGTGTCTGGTGTTGCTGCAACCAAATGCGTAAGACCGGCCCCATGAGCCCCTATAACAACTGAAGCTTCTTGAATGGCACGGAGTTGCTCTTTCATATGCATATGAGCAAAAAGGCCATTTATGACATTTATTTTGCACTTCTTTTGTCCATTTGCCCAATCTTGTATTGCATCAAATACCTCTTGCTCATTGCTTAGCCGAGATTCTAGTCTTCCATTATGACGAGGATGTGCTAAATAATCTTCCCGACGCACAAAAAGTACATTATAGCCGTCAGATGACTTATTTGGGAAATTTTCATTCTCCAGAAGGCCAAAAGATGCTCTAAGCATCTCTCCAAATTCAGATAAACGAGCAGTTTTCTTGTCATCAGGGTTTTCTCTGAGATCATGAGCTGAAGTGCCTTGACAGCTTATGCTTTCAGTCAGCCCTTTGAAAAGAGCTGTCTCATAACCCAAAGGTGAGAGAATTAAGTGGCGAAAACACACTGGACCGGAGAAGTTTTTAGCATATCTCATGCTAGAGAAAAATGCTTCCCATGTTGCTTCCAGTGGTGCCTGTCCATTAGTTACAGCAACATTAGGTTGAAAATAAGAAATGGAACCTAGAATTTCAACATAGTAAGCGAATGAAGTGCACATGGAAAACACACAGATAATTATAGAATGAAATACAACACAAAGCAGATGAAATTATTGAGAACAGCAGAGATACCAAATATGTAATTACACTTAGTTGCAAGCTTGTTTTCCAGAAGATTTCATCTCATTCTATTGCCAATGAATACTATATGAAACCCTCAAAAAGAGGATGCTTCATGATGTTATCTTTCTCCGTTAAACATTTATGCAGTTCACACAAGAAAATTTATTGTTTACAATTATCCAGTCAGTATAAATTTGTTTTTAAGTTCATCAGAATATGTCTAATAGTGGTATAAAAAAGGAATAACATACCTTACAATGCCCATCCACAAACACTAGATTAGGCCTGAATGGCAAGTCAGTGACTCTAGAGCTGACATATGCGCTGTACCAGTCCGTTACTGTATGAAAAAGGTTCGCATATTCAAAACGTGTCACCAAAATTGTCGGCTCATCGATCCACTGCACGAAATATAACCTTCATCAGTTGATCATAACCAAAACATGTAGCATTTTTAGTGAATACACATCAACACAGGCCCATTTCTGGATCAAGCAAAGCATGCATCAATCTTGGCATGCTTGTCAATCATGTTAGTTCAAGAAATCCAAAAGAATTAATGGTTTCAGAACGTGAGAAATTATAAATTCAGCTCCTTAACTTATAATCCGGAAAATTGAGAGTTCAAACTCCACTCTACATGCTCCTAGAAAAAATTGTTTAATTTCAAACGACATTAATGATCTAACATTATGAAGTAACCACAAAATTGCTGCAACAAGCATTCGAGTAAAAGTAGACATTTTTAAGTTCCACAAAGACGTTTCAACATTTCAGTTTGATTTTTCATGCTTAAATGTGAGTTTGAACAAGACTTCTGGTTTGGAATTGAATACACGAAGAATGCGAGGGAAGTGGCCCAAGATCGATGAACCATACCTGGGAGCACTCGAGCTCTCCGCGGCCCACAACCTGCATCGACCCAACGAGCGCCCGCATGGTGTGCTGGTGAACAGCTCCCCGCGGCATGTTCCGATCGAGGAAGACCTCGTCGACCGCCTTCCTCGCTCCGCCGCCCTCGATCTGGAACGCGCCGTCCTCGTAAGCCGGGAGCTCCTCCTCCTCCCCCCTCCCCATCACGGCCTCCAAGCTCTCCCCTCCGGCAGCCATCCGGATCCTCTCCGGGTCCATCCGCACCCGTCCGCCCTCGCAGATCGAGCACATAAGCGTCTCGCTGTAGAAGCACCGGAACCACCCGGATCCCTCAGCAGGGAGGACGTCGACGCGGCGGGAGAAGCCATGGCCGAAGTAGCCCTCGCAGGAGAGGGGCCGGGGAGAGAGGCGCCACGGGAGGAAGGAGGGTAGAGGCGGCCACGGCTTGAGGGATGGAAGGACCGGAGGCGCTACGCGTCGGAGCGGCGGGAGAGAGGGATCGCGGCGGCGGTCGCCGGGGAGGCGGAGGAGGACGTAGAAGGCAAATGAGGCGGCGTTGAGGGCGAAGAAGAAGAGAAGAGCTCGGACGAGCAGTGACCGCCGAGCTCGGACCATCGCCGTCCCTTGTCTTTGCTCACTTCTCCTCTGCTCTGAGCTTGTTCAGTTCACATCATTTTTTTCTTCTTTTTTTTTCTCTACGATATAAAGGTGATATATATAATTATACTTTGTTTCAAAATAATTTGGAATTACTGAATAAAGTTTATTCAAAAAGATTCGATCAAATTATTTCAACTTTTAAGAATAATGATATATTTGAAGCTAGATGTATATCTTCCATGCTTTTTCCAATTACCGACTTTAGGCTCCATTTGATATATATCATGAACATATAAAAAAGTTATCTTGAAATTTTTTTAAAAAGAATAAATTATTCTATCAAAATTTAGCTTTCATTTTTATCAAACGAAAATATTCTTTTTGACTAACTACTTTTGGGTTATTAAATATAACAAAATTATTTTAATAAAATCAAAACACATGTAGCTATTATGTTAGAAAATATTATTCTCATTAATCTAATTTATCCTGATTATGACGATTGCAGCAAAAGTTTCCATCGTACAACAAAGATTATAAATTTTAATAGCGGTTGGGTCCTTAATTTCAATTGTTATAGTCATAAGTGGATGATATAGTTTATTTCTATTTAGTTGTATTAGAACAATGACCTACTGTAGTAAAAAAAAACTTTCGAAAAGTCACCTAAATTTTTTAAAAATTAAAAATATAATTAAATCAATGATTTCATTCGTTTGGTTGAAAATTGAGAGGTAACGTGCTATATTGCGTTGTAAACAAAGATTAGTTTAATTACAATTTGTCTAATTAGACATATAACAACATTGACTATAGGGTACATAAGAGAATGTCCGGCAGCATCAAACATGGCTTCCAACAATATTATTTCTTACCACGAGAACAAAGCAAAACAATCTAAAAATAAAAGAAATAGAATAATATTTATTTGATTAAATTGATGATTTCAATAATCAAATTCGAAACTATTAATTTATATCACCGCTTAAACACATTCCTACTAATTAGATATATCAACCGAACTTGATTCCTACATATCATATTTAAATTATTTTTTTCTCTAATATTGTTACGGCCGGCTTTTGTTTTTGTAGTGGTGGCTTTTGACTTGTATGTTTGTTGCGCCTTTAGTAATACTTGCTGGATTTGTATTGAGATATATCATAGATATTGTGAGCCAAATTGTTGAGGATTTTGATACTAATTTGTTTTGCTAAATCGAGTATTGAGCATGCTGAATGGATCGACATGCATTCCGAACCTCAACTTCAAGGCCTCGTTTGGTTCCCACGGTTCATGGATTAAATATTTGTGTTATTATGCCTTGAAATATTATATGACGTACTCAAAATTGAAAAAAAAATTAAGAGAGAAAAAAAAGGAAATCTGTGGCGGTAGCGAAGGGTTTGGGTCGTTAGGTTCAAGCCCATAGTCCGACATTGATTCTCATTGGAGGTGCGGGGGGGCCCCCGCGGTATGGACCCTTATAAATATGGGTTAGAATTTTATGATGTACTTTCTTCTTCTGATTTAGTGAAAACTTTTTAGTGACGGCTTCCTTTGCCCGTGGATGTTTTCATATTGTTCACATTGATCAAGAGGATTTTATCACGTTAAAAATCTATGTGTCAATCTTTCTTTCTCGTTTTTATTCATTTTTTTGATTCTTGGTCGATCTCTCTATTGAATTTAGGATCCCGAGAATGTTTTGAATGATCACAAATTTGTAAGTGAACTCAGTCTGTACTAATGAACTTGTTTGAGCTGATTTCTGTAATAAGATATAGACAAGTTCAGTACAGCGGTCGACCTGAGCTAAAGGAATGGACGACCACTGCACACGTAATACATATCATGAAGAATCACATGTGTGCAGTGGGCGTCCTAAGGATATAAGTGGTCGACCAACTGAAGGAGGATGAGGTCATATAAAAAGCAGTGTATATGGAGGAGGAGGCATAAACGATCGACCCAAGATATAAA
>LTAE01013616.1:0-12361 GCA_001647135.1 Pontederia paniculata | reverse complement strand
GGCCCGTGATGAGCGGTTACGGCCCGTGACGAGGAAGCGCTACGACCGTGATCTTGCACTGCGGCTGTGAAGCAGCTCGTTACGGTCATGATAGAGCGCGCTACGGTCGTGATGAAGACGTGCTACGCCTGTGAAGATGTGCTACGGTTGTGACAAGAGACGCTACGACCGTGAGAAGATATGTTACGGCCCATGAAATGTGTTACGGCCCGTGAAGAAGAGGTCGTAGCGCATTCTCGACCGTTTGATTTCTAAGCAGTTGAACAGAGGTGAGCTACGGTCGTGACAAGATGCACTACGGTCGTGAGGAAGATGAGTTACGGCCCGTGATGAGTTGTTACGGCCCGTGAAATGTTGTAACGGCCCGTGAAGCTTTGTTACGGCCCGTGATGAAGGAGGTCTTAGCGCATTCTTCGTCGTTTGATTTCTAGGTCGTTTGATTTCTAAGCCGTTGAACAAAGCCTAGCTACCGTTGGACACTTCATGGCTACGGTTTGGAGATGATGGCTATGACCTGGTGCTGGTTGAATCTCCTTCTAAACCTTCTAAACTCATGAAGTCGGTTAAGCTCTCCAACCCTTCAAAAACCTGCAAGAATCATCCGACTTTGAGTAGATAGTAATTCTTCGAGGAATTAATATAAAATATGAGTTGAATCATGTGATAATGCTATGAAACAAGTGACTCAAGCTAACCATAGATATGCATTTATCACACTTATCACTTACACCATAACATTCATGATGTGCAGTATCCAATATGTTGAAGCACAATCTTAACTTATGACCTCTTTATACTTTTTTAATTATCCTGTTCTAAGTTGTCAAAAATTAAAATTATAGTGATCTTTTGCGAGGGAAATGAAGATTCAACTTGTCTCGCCATAAGCTAGGTCATGAAACATTCGCTAGTAGTTTTAGTAATCAATCGGGATAAGTATCGTAGTCGAGATAAATCTTATCATCAAGTTAAATCCTATAGTCGGGCCATAGCCGATGGGACCCTCCTCTTCATATGATAAATATAATCACAAGAATTAACAATTTTAATCTATTATCAGTTGGGAATTCTGCTCAGAGACACTAAATCATCACAATAACTTAATGAATCGATCATTACGGGTAAGCAATCATTATAATACAAATTCTTTTATTCCGACATCATTAATCATGCAAAACATGACCCACATCGGATACTGACACGGTATGCACTAGTGTTTATTAAGAAATATTTAAGTTGTGAAAGATTTGGGGCAACATGGTCCGCATCGGGTTGACATGGCCCGTTTTGCACGCTATATATGTTTTTGCGTCCATTTTCGAGGTGAAATGTCCTGCGTCCAATATCAATTTATCATTTAACACGGTCCATGTTGGATACAACACTATCTGTATTAGGGTTAGGGTTTACCAACGCCATCTTCGATCCAAGGAACATTGACCGTGTCAAGGTGCAACATGGTCCGTGTTTCACCTCTGATGCTGCTCGAGGGACATGCCCCACGTTAAATGATGATGCAATCCATTTTGGGTCAGCTTCGAGTTGTCCGATGAATGTGATCCATCTTCATGGCGCTATCATCCGAGGCATCGCAACCCGTGTCCAAGCAACATCGATCGACGTCGTGCCACAATGTGGTCTATCTATAGGGACACGATTCGTATTCGGCCTTTCGATTCCCCCTGTGACAGCCATGGTCTTCATCTTCATTCCACAAATGATCCATACACATTATATTTGCGATAAGATGCATAAGTTATCATTTTAATACAAAAATCATATCATTAACCATCTCTCATATATTTAATCATACATACATGCAATACCCTAAAGTTGATCCTTTGGTTAGATACCTTAATTTCAAGTGATTAAATATAGGAGAGACACCTAATATATGATATCCCTTACCGGGTAAACCAACTACTCTAAGCCTAATAAAACGGGGAGCACTCCTTATCAGATCCACTTTCAATCAACTCAAGTTAGGATGCAAGTAGTTGTATTCTTAAACTATTGAACTACTCTTACCAAGATAATCCAACAAACCACAAATCTTACAGTTCGTACCAGATTAGGAAGATAAGCGTTTAAGAAACACAATCATGTTCATAATAATCAAATAAAATATAAGCAATACTAAAAATGGACCATAAGTTTGCCCTATCAAGTAAAACTATTACAAAAGAAAGATTGTTTAAAAGGTTATAAAAAATATTATCCCAACAATATATATGATAGAGAATACTCCTCTAGATGTCGATGAAGCTCTACATGATCTTCTATCTGAGTGTAACGCACAAAAATCTTCTTAGCATCCCTTCAAGTTTCTCCACATTCATATATTATAGGCACATGTTGCAGGCTCCTAGCTTTATTCTCAGCTCTTGTCCTCTCTTCTAAGATGTCTTGGCATATGAGTTCTGGCTCTCAACATGTGTGTATACAGTTTCCAAAGGATTTCTATAGTTTCCATGGAGTTTGAGAAGGTTTGAAAACCTTTCCTTGTCAGAACAAGAAAATTTTAGTTAAATTTATAATTAACTTTGTGGTTAACATTAAAACTTTTAAAAAACTTTTAAATCTTCTTAATTATGTTTCTTCTTTATTCCAAAGAATTTGGATAAGTAGGAGTCCTTTTTCCATTAAAATTTCTTCAGAAAATTTGAGTTTGAGTAAGAACGAGCAAAATTCGTCTTATTGTTGACTTGTGATATGATTTAATGGGTTGTGATAGTAGCTATAGTGACCCGTGATAGATATAATGACCACAAAATGCCATTTAACGACCCATGATGAAATATAACGATTCGTTGCACGAGATATTTGAATTTTAAAACTTATATTTCCCATTACTTACGGCCCGTAACATCATATAATGACTCATTACTTTATTAAATTTTGGTTTGTCTTCTATGTAGAGGTCGAACTTGTATTCTGGTCCATGAAATTGCAATGGAATGACCCATGATAGAATATCACGATCCGTTACATGGTGACTTAATACTTGACTCTTCTATTAGGGTCATGTGATGTAGATGCGGTTCGTTACGTTTGTTTGTTGGTCTACAAGGTCACTATCATGGTCATGACAAACATGTAAAGGCTTGTGAAATCAGAAAAGTCGATCTTTTGCTAGTGAATTTGACTACTTACATCATGTAATCCCTTCTAATTATTTCTCCCCTCCTTTCAATTGGTTTTCTACAAATAAACATCAAAACTTGAGCAGATACACTATTCAAAGAAACAGAAGCAAATAACCAATAAAATGAATGCATTCTATGATAAAATTAATCAAAATAATACTAAATATGAGCCTCAAATTCGTGGCTTGGGGTTTATATAGAGGTACTCCAGGGTTTTTAGGTAGTTTAGGGGATGTTAACTTTAAAAACCCTAATTTACTTTCCATGGGATTATGCCACATCATGGAACCCGTGCCCCGTATAGGCACGAACCATTTTCATCTTCCATTAACCCATTATGGCGAGGGTGCAACACAGTCCGTGTTCTATTCAAGCAAGGTCCATTAGACTATTTTTTCTCTCTTTTATTATTTTATTTATTTTTTAATATCAAGTGTTACATTATATCTCCTTAAATTTGAATTCACCCTTGAATATTTGTAAGTGTTAGGCATCCGTTTCTCTAAAATTTTCATTGGGTTTATAAATAGTAAACCTAATCTCGTATAGTTCAGAAGGATTACCTAGTGACGTGTCATATACATTGTGTTCCGGTTCAACCCACATGCCGTAGACTATTCTTGGTGCCGATTAGAAACATTTCCTCCTCCTCGAGGACCTTGATTGCTCTTCTCTAGTTCTAGGCAATCCCTTATGAAGTCACCATGTTTTTCGCAACAAAGACATGCTCCGATTTCGCGACGACATTCAGTCGAATGGTAGCCTTGACAGTGCGGGCAAACTCTGACCTTGATTGCTCTTCTCTAGTTCTAGGCAATCCCTTATGAAGTCACCATGTTTTTCGCAACAAAGACATGCTCCGATTTCGCGACGACATTCAGTCGAATGGTAGCCTTGACAGTGCGGGCAAACTCCCTTGTCTGACTATTGTGGCTGTTGTCCCTCGCGAGGACACGTAGAGCCTCGGGCGTTCATCCCGATGATGGTCTCTATTAGTGGAAGCCTTGTCCTGCCTCCTATCATCCTATGTGGGCCTTTTTAGTTGTGCTTTCTCTTCGGTTCCTTCTAGCGCTCCATGTCATCTCTCTCTAAGCATTTAACTAATTCGAACACATCATTAAGGTTCTTGCCGTCACCCCCAATGGTCTTTGTTCTAAATTCTAGGCTCAATTCTTAGACAAATCGTTCAACCCACTCTCTTTTATCCTTTTTCAGTGTACAATATTTTTATTACTGTATGAATTTATTCAAGTAATATGCCACATTCAAATTGTCTCATAGCAACAATTCTAGAAATTTGTGCTGCTTCAAGTTAGCCTCATAAGTAGGAAAATAACGAGTCTGATGTGCATCCTTAAAATCCCACCACGTGACAGAATGTCCCTTTGGAGATGCTACGATTTTCATCTTTGAATTAACATTTGACTAATAGACTGGTCTACATTATGAGCATATCATGCATAAGTAATAACTTTAAAATAAAGCTACATTAGTAAGCCTAACAAAATAAAATACCCTGTTACATGTTCAATAAGGAAAAGACATAACTATTAAGAGTTCAATAAATTTTATTGCAAGACTAATCAAACCCAAGCTAAACTAAAATCATGTGCAAGTCACCATATCATGAACATTTGTATCACTAACACCGTTATCTATCTATTGTGCTCATTGCCTGCAGGATCAAAAGCAGATGGAGACAATTCTCCCATGAGCGAGCTCAATATGTAACAATAACAATCAATATGGAAAAATCATATATGAAAATAAAATAAAAAAATTTGCCATAACAGTAACTTCTTTTTGACTTGAAGTTTTCCTTTCCTTCTCTAACTTTAATTTGGGAATGGCCAGAACATCAGTTGCATCATATATGCACAATAGTTTCAAGGTTATGTATGTTCATGGCTGTTAGTTCCTTACTTTATCATTAGTTCCTTACTTTATCATTATTATATTTATTTTCATTAGTGGCATTAGTTACATCATGTCATTCATGATGTGTAATATCTAGTATTTCAAGCACAGTTTTAACTTAGGACTTCTTCATTCTTTTCAAATTGTCTTATCCTAAGTTGTCAACATTACAACCAATAGTGAGCCTTTACAAGAGAAATGAAGATTCAGATTGTCCAACCGCTTGCACGGCTAGCTAGGACATGAAGCATTCGTTAGTAGTTTAAGTTGTCAGTCAGGACAAGTCCCACAGTCGAGATAAATCTCGTAATCAGGAAACATCCTACAGTCGACGAGGCCCTACCTCTTCATGCAATAAATTCAATCACAAGCATTAATAATTTTTAAACCTATTGTTAGTTGAATATTCTGCTCACTTCTATATTATCTTCAAGAGACACTAAATCATCACAATAACTTAACGAATCAATCATTAAGGGTAAATAATCATTACAATACGAATTCATTTATTCCAACATCATTTATCAGAACGAACATGCCCCGATCAATCGACATGGTTTACATAAATGTTTATTAAACAAAATTAAAACCCGAAAGATCCTGGGTAACACGGTCCGTGTCAGGTTGATACGACCCATTCTGCACGCTATCTATGTTTTTGCATCATTTTTGGGACGAAACGTCCAACGTCCAATATTGATTTATCAGTTAACACAATTTGTGTTAGATACAACACAATTTGTGTTAGGGTTTATATTGGCACTATCTTTGATCCAAGTAACATTAGTCATGTCAAGATGCGATGCAGTTTGTGTTCTGGTTTGTGTTCTGCCTCTGATGTTGTTTGAGGGACACGTCAAATGACGACGTTGTTCGCATCGGGTCAGCTTCGAGTTATCCGTGAACAAGGTCTATTTTCCTGCTATTGTCATCCAAGGCAATGCAACTCGTGTCTGAGCAACGTGATCGGCATTGTACCACAATGTGTGCCATGTTCATAGATACATAGTCTATGTTCGGTCTTTCGATTCCCCTTAGCAGCCCGATCTTCATCTCCATCCCGCAAATGATCCAAACACATTATTTTTACTATATGATACCAAAATTATTATTTTAATATAGAAATCATATCATTAAGAATCTCTCATATATTTAATCATACATACATGCAATACCCTAAGGTTGATCCGTTAGTTACATACCTTAATTTTAGGAAATCTAACTTCTTCCTTGTTCACGTTTGATCTTCTCATTCCTTTCCCATGATCAATCATCTTCCTCTCTTGATCACTGCTAGTAGTCCTCTTCTCCTGCTGCAGTATCAATATGAAAATCGAGGAAAAATAATATCGAGAAGAAAGGACCAGTGAACCTTACGTCTGATTCTCAAAGGGAGAGAGAAAATGAGGGAGGAAGAGAAAGAGGGGAAGAAAAATCTTCTAGCTAATAGGGGAATAAATAATGGCTTATGAAGAAGAAAATTCGTGGATTGTGGGTTTTTATAAAGATACTCTAGGGTTTTTAGATAGTTAAATGAAATCAACTTTAAAATTTCTAATTTACTTTCCATGGGATTCCACAATATTGTGAAACATGGTCCGTGTCTCATATGGACACGGTCTATTTTTCGTCTTCCATTAAGCCATCGTGGTGGAAGTGCAACATAGACCATGTTCTATTCAAACACGGGCCGTGTTGACTCTTTTTTTTTCTCTTTTATTATTACATTTTATTTCGTTCGAATGCTGGGTGATACGCTTTTAGGAATTGGCATTATCATATTTTTATTTGGCACTCTAAATTGTAATGAGAATGATTAATTTTTCTTAATTAATGAGACTTAATTACCGTTCATAATTTAGATTTTCGTATTTAATGTCATTTTTTTATTTTCTATTAATTTTCGTTGATGTGATCAATCTTAATTATAAAATAGTCAAAATCAATGTCTCGCCACATGCAAGGTTGTTTTTTGGCAGCATTACGTATGTAATATTATCGTAAACATTATTCTTCAATAAACAACATTTGAAAAACTGTTCGAAATTTGAATTTCAAACTGATAAATGTATTTCGTTCGAAATCCGCATAAATATGCCATTTTCTTTTTAAATAATGCCCGAAGAAACACTTTCAATTGTTTTGAGTATTGATTAATTTATGTAATTTCGGTTGTTGGACATTTGAGTTCATACTTTAATATTGGTACTTGGTCTAGTATGTGACTTTAACATTTTCTTTAATTTCGGTTGTAAAAGTCTGTACGTGAAGAACAATGTGTATAAATAAAGCAGAAACTTGCCAAAAAAAAAACTCTTAAAGAAGTCCAACAATCACAGACTTTCAAATTTCTTTCTAGGCAAATACTGATTTTTTTTTATTAAACCAAAAAACAATAATTTCCTTATATTTAACCTCATAATAAAATCTTTAAAGAATTAATTATGTTTTGGTAATTTCATATAAATAAATATATGATTAAATATAGAAAACATAATTGTGTATGATTTATGTGAGTCATTAATGATCATTATTCTCAAAATGGTACATAAAAAGATAAAAGTTATTCAAGAAGGAAGGTGAAATAAAAGCCGATGATATAAAATTATGAACTAAAATTAATATTAGCTTTTTTAAAGATAAAGTTGAACTTTATTTTTCCACTTATATCTTTATAACTTTAAGTACAAATAATATTTTTTAAGCTACATTTTGTTTTTTCTTATGAATTTAACCATTAGACACATATATTTTATTATAAAATATTAGGGCAGAGCAAGCGAAAGCACTTTGCTGGGCCGACACTGACACTGAAAAGCGGATATAGGAAGTATTGTTGTCAAGATAATTGAATGTTGATGCTTTTTAATTCAATATAAAAATACAAATATGATGAAATTTTAAATTTTGTGATGTTTTATCAATGAAAATGTTTATTTTATACAGCTGAAAAAAAAACTTACATGAAAAAGTTTATTCAAAACTATTTTAAACGGCTTTTAACCTGTGAAGTTTGAGTTGAACATTGTGCTCAATTCACTAACCAATTGCTAACTAATTAATAAACATTGGTTTGCAAATAAGTTGGAGTCGTTGGAAAGGTTATTTTGATTACGTGACTCATGAACTATATCTCGCAACATATTATGGAAACGGAATTGAAAGGGTCCTTGCTCGTGTACTTGACTTGGCTAATTAGTGTCGTTCAAGTCATAATTTGACAGAAGCTCGAAATCAAGTGATCCTCCCAGAGTCCCAGGCTCCCCAAGAAGAAGTCAAGAGATATAAACTCATGAACAAGTCATAAAGGCACGCATTCCTTCTTTTAGATATTATTTAAGCCAAATACAGCTATACGAAAATTTAATATTCTAAGATAATATGATCATTGAAGAATTATTATTCCAAGAAAAAAGTGTATTCTTGTATAGTTTATTATTTTATAAGGATAACAGAAGTTATTAGAATTTCGCACTTCGTTGAAAGATTTATTCTTTTTGTTCGTAAGTGAAAAAAGTTAGTAATTATAGGACACAAATATATTGGACAGTGTCACTTTGTTACAAATTTATTTACTAACATTAAAAGTGATAATCAAATTCGCGTTAAGAGCATAAATATAAATATGTTACTTTTAAAAGCTTTTAAGAAGGGACAGAGTCAAGAGGAAAAAAAATGGGAGTGTGGGGTGGAGTGGGGTGGAGTGGGGTGGAGTGTGTGTGGGGGTTGGGGTAGATATCATGAACAAATTATAAATTATTAAATATCTGATAGTTGTATTAAGAATATTGAGAAGCTGACAAAAAATGATGAATCACAAAATAATAAATTTAATAAACATGTACTATATTTAAGTAGAATACATCATGTACTATTAGAGATGCGTAATTAAAAATAAATAATTTATTTAAAATTCATATTTTATACTTAACTTTATCAATCACAAATTGCAGATCCAATGGTTTAGATGATAGGACACATAAATTAATTATAATATATCATTGTATATTAAATATATAAATCAAATCAAATCAAAACTTACAATTTTATTTATAACAAAAGAAAAATAACGTAATATCTAATAGTTATTTCACAATCGTCATAATATGAACAAAATAATATAATATTATTATAACAAATAGATGAGAAAAAGAAATCATATTAAGATAAAAAATTATGAAATTAACTTTTAATTAGGATATATTTATTTATAAAGCACAAGATATGATATGAATTTATTACTAGATTAAGATTCGAATTATCAACACCAAAAAAAAAATAAATCAAAATTTTCGCCTTAATTATCCACCATTTTGTAAGTTTTTTTCTTCATATATTTACTATTTTTGTTTGTTAGAAACTAAATTTTATATTAAAGAATATATTATGATTTTAAAATAAAAATAAATTAACAATATTAATTGTTTATTTGATTTATTAATCAAAGCGATGGAGTCAAATTTATTCTTATATATAAGTTTTTCATATATACGGATACATATCAACATATATCTTATTAAATAATAAAAACTCATTAACTAATCGATTTGATATGATTTGATTGCTAATTAATAAAAAAATAACATATATATATATATATATATATATATATATATATTACTAGTTTCTATAAATTTAAATATATACCATCTATCACTTGCTTTTAGAATTATTACATTTAAATTAATATATCAAAATAATATATCGTTCAAAGTTTGACACAACTCACATGTTAGGGGTATTAGTGATCCACGTGGTGTGTTGGAGTAAATCAAAGTTAAGGATAGTCCACACGTAGGGAGAATGTAAAAGAAAATTAATATAAAGATAATGCTCTTCAACTTAAGTTTTTAAAATTAATAACATATTTTGATTTTATATAACTATTAATTTTATTTTGATTTTTATTCTCTAAATAAACAATTTTTAGGGGACATTCGATTGTAAAAAAAATCTAGCTAGTTATTATATGAAACATTATTTGAGATCACAAGATTATTTAACTTTGTTCAAAACTCTTAACATAGGTTAAACCATTTCACTAGAATTGCTTATTCTTTTAAAAAAATAAAAGTAAACTCTTTTGCCTCTACAGAATAATTAAACTTGTAGAGTGATGATTTCTATTCCTTGGATAATAATTCATCAATTAGACAATCTCTAAACGACGTGCGGTGGTGTTAACTGTTGTAGTGTTACCACCGTGGTCGCACAAGTCGCGACCGTCGACGAAGCGACGCGCCTGAAGGGTGCCAGAAACGTCGGACACGGACGTGTGTGAACGACCACTGAAGGGGGCGGACGGGTGCGGGTACGCGGTTATAAAACAGACATGGACGCATCCCGGGAGCCCTCAGTCGTAGTCGTCGAACGACATCTTCCTCTCCATCTATCATTGGTATCAGAGCTCCGGCGACCCCTGCGAATCCCTTTTTGGTCGACGGCGCGCCACCCTTAACTTCCGCTATCCCTGACACACCACCGCGCGCTCTATTCACGCTCCGGAGCCGCCCCACCGATCGCCACCGCCTAATTGCTTCTGCATCAACAGACATGATGCTCCCCTGAAAACATGACGCCGCCAACGAGGAGATCGAACCGTGCGTCTTCCCATAAAATTGACGATGCAGTTCTCACCGGGCATCATTGGCCACACTCAGCGAGCCCTCAGACGCGTTGATCGACCTCTGAAACGCAGCCGACGAACCTCCCATGGTACGCCTGTGTCTGGTACGCAACGGGGAAGACGATGAACAATGTCTTCCCCCATCCCATTCGATTTTAATCTGTGTCGTTCGTTTCTTTTCTGCTGCATGATCGCGATCGTTGATTTGTTTCTGTACTGATTGAATCTCAACCGTAGAATCAAACCTGATCGAATCTCAACCATTATAATCTTATCCGTTTTTTAACCGAAAGATTAACATATATATTTTAATTACAGCCATTGATTTATTATATTATTATTTTGATTTGAACCATAGATCTCTACTAGATTAGATCTGAACCATTATAATTCTACTCAAATCATAACCGTAGGATTAAACTCATTTAAACTGTTTTAATCTTGTCCGTCTATTTTACTACATTTAGAAATTGTTTAAACTTATTTGTTTTGGGCCCATTTAACCAGGCAGACCCATTTATTTATTTTTTTTGGCCCATTAGCATAATTCCTTTTACATTTATCATTTATTTCTAGACAATAATCGTCCATTATTATTATTTAAATAACTGTGTTACAATTAATTACTCTAAATTGTCATTTAAGTTTGTTTTTATATTAAGTTTTATTTTCAGCAAATTAGTTAAGAAATTATTCTTTAATCATTGCAGTTTTAATTAGAACTTGCTATTTATAAAAGGATAATTACTTATCTTTTTATTCTATTAAATTATTATTTTTATGAATTTTGCGGAATAATTTTATTTAGTATATTTTCTGTTAAAATATTTTTCGAACATATTAATTTTGAGAATAATTTTTAGTATATTATTTCTGCTAGAATTTAATTTTTGGCAAATTACTTTCTTTTAGAAAATAATTTTGTATATTATTTCTGATAATTGTTTTCAGATTAAAAAAAAATTAGTTATTTTCTTGGATAAATTATTTTTAGAAAATAATTTTTTTGTACAATATTTCTATCAAATTATTTTTTGAAGAAAATTAATTCTTTGGACAATAAAATTAATTTTCCATTTGAATATAATTTTCAATTACATTTATTTTTTTTTGGATATAAATAATTTCTGATATATTATATCTGTTAAATTATTTTTTATTAAGATTATTTCTCTTCCGAAAATAATTTTTATTGAATCTAGGATCCCGAGAGTGTTTTGAATGATCACAAATTTTTAAGTGAACTCAGCCTGTACTAATGAACTTGTTGAGTTGATTTCTGTAACAGGATATATTCAAGTTCAGGTGATGTTAGATTGACCGAAGCTGAAGGAATGGACGACCTGTGCACATGAAATATATATCAGAAGAACTATATGTGTGCAATGGTTGTCCTAAGTATATGAAGCGGTCGACCAACATTAGAGGGAGAATACATGTGAAGAGGAGCAGAAGCATAAACGGTCGACCAAAGATGTTAAGAGGTCGACCGATAATGGAGGAGTATACATATAGAAGGGGGATCAGAGGTGAACCGGTCAACAAGTGATGAAGAGAGGATGACCAGTGAAAAAGGCTGAACCAAGGAGGTCGCCCGATGTTGAGGAATGGGCGACCCCAAGCTAACACTTTACAAACCAAAAGGAAGAAGGCAATGGACGTCCAGAGGGCT
>LTAE01013613.1:0-12369 GCA_001647135.1 Pontederia paniculata | reverse complement strand
ATATAAAAAGGAATAATAATCAGGAGTCATGAAGTGAGTAGACCAAACCTTTCTTTTCAGACTTTCATTTTCACTAACAGTAACAGGCAAGTCAGTTACACCTATTCTCTTGGTGTACAATAAATTAGATCCAGTTACTTCTCAGTATCATCTTTTAATTCAATCAGTAATGAGCAGTTATAATTCATGAAGATTTCAGTGATCCGGCACCAGGATGGCTAGCTAGGCCATGGAGTCAACCTTAGACTCATATAGTAAACAGGAGGGCATAAAACCCTAACAGGAGGACATGATGTCCTAACAGGAGGGGCGTATCCCTAATCAGGAGGGACGAGTCCCTAAACAGGAGGGAATAAATCCCTAGTGCACCGGGCCTTCCTCTTCATGAAATTCATTTAAATCACAATCAATTACATATTTTATCTTTCAATTATCAACTAGGCTACGTTCACGTGATGGAATACTAACCCTACCTCAACCAGATTCATCCAATCAGTCAGGATAACAATCAGTCAGGACAACAATTTGTTAAGACAACAGTCAGTCAGGACAACAATTTGTTAAGACAACAGTCAGTCAGGACAACAATTAGTTAAGACAACAGTCAGTCAGGACACGGACCGCATCAGATGTGACCCGGACCGTGTTAATCTCAGTTTAGACTTGTTTAAAATAGATGATGAGGCGAGTCTTCGAAATCCAGCAACACGGATCGTGTCTGGTGCAACGCATACCGTGTTGTCCAGGGTGAGCGCGGTCGTTCGCGGAACAGCGCACGTCGGGTCCGACGTGGCCGTCCTTCCAGAGGACACGGCCGTTGTAGGGTTCAAACTGTGTGCACGAAGCGTCAGGGTGACGTGATTTCTAGAGAACTCTGACCGTGTTGATCAACACGGTCTGCTGTTGATCCATCCGTCCGACGTGTCTCACGCCGACATCGCGACACGGACTGTGTTAGGGTAACACGGTCTGCGTCCGGTGATCACGTTACCCAAATCTGACGAACCCTTTCATTAAATCATATTAATACATCCTAATCTACCGAAAACCTTCATTAATTATCATAAATCATCGATTAAGAACTGAAAACCGCTTCCTCTTAATGATCCTAATTACATACCTCGGATTCCATCCCCTTCCTCGATCTGCATGTCATTGCCTCCTCTTGGTTCCGAAGTCCATTCACTTGTCTCCTCCTGGCACGATTCCCGAGGTGCTCCAAACGTGAGAGAGAGAGAAGGAGAAGAAAAGAGGAGAGAAGAAGAGAGAGAGAGAAGTTTACCTGGCGGCTGGGTAAAACTAATGAGGGTTTGAGAGAATTAATTTCGTGTTAGGGGTTTATATAGAGGTTAGAGTTAGGGTTTAAGGAGTTTGAGTCGTTGTTAAACTATGATTGAACTTTTTGCCCGATTCGGTGGACGCGGCCCAACACGGCCCGTTTTGACCAACTCGGCCCTTGTTGTAAACACGGCCATTAAACTTGGGCCATTTCTGTAATACGACCCATACAACTTGGGCTGTTTTGTCAACATGGCCCAGACAATTCGGACCGTTTTGGTCGGGTATTACACAATCTTTTTGTGAGCAAAGTCACGAGAGTTCTACAATCAAGAAAGTACTTTCAGTCTTCTTTACGTACTAATACGCTCCTTGTGTCTACAAAGTCACTCCAAAGCTAACTCCATCCATTTTAGGCGCAGTTATGTACTTTGATGAATGTGAGCATAGAAGATCTATCTTTGAATCATGTAAATCTAATATGTATCCTTCTTTTTGTTCTATATTTTCTCCAACACTTTAGACACTTCGAATATCTATGGTGATGATTCCATAACCCCATACCCAAATACCTCTTTTGTTCGTGGTAGAACTCTCAATCTCACTTCTTTGACATAGAACACTCCCTTGGAACCTCTTAGAGAAAGTGAGCAACTTGGTGCATGAAGAACATAGCACTCATAATCAATGTGAACATATGAGATCTATCTTTAAATCACGTAAATTCGATGTATATCCTTGTTTTTGTTCTACATTTTTTTCAACACTTTAAACATTTCGAATATCTACGATGACGATTCCAAAACCCCGTACTCAAACACCTCTTGTGTTCGTGGTGCCACTCTCAATCTCACTCCTTTGGTGTAGAACAACTAGGTGCTTGGAGAATATAGTACTCATAATCAAGATAGGAGCAGAAGATTAATTTCAAACGTTAGTTATACAACTTCTAAAGAACTTTGAAGCAGGATAACATTTGGACTACTTGGTCACCTAGGAATAGACATTGTCCTGCGGGTACACTAGATAGTTCTATAGATAATCGGCAACACAACTCTTTGGTTTTAACAAAGCTTCACACTACTTATGTGCTTAAAAATTCAAATCAGTACATAACCAGTCACATAGTACGAGTGCACAAGTCTCCATTTTCGTCAATGCAAAGTCTCCATTCTAGTCAATGCAAGTAACTTTCTATGTCCACATCAACGCCTTCTTCTCCATGTTTGCCAAAGATTTCTTACTTACACACTGTTGAGAATATATAGAGCGAGAGATCGACCAAGTATCAAAATAACGAATAAAATGAAAAAGAAAGATTGATATACATATTTTTAATGTGGTAAAATCATCATGATTAATGTGAACAAAAGAAAAATATTCGCGAGCAAAGGAGATTGCCACCAAAATAATTTTAATATCAAAAATATGAGAGTACATTATAAAACTCTAACCCTTATTTATAAAGGTTCGTATCGTAGGAGGCTCAGTATGAGAATCAGTATCGGGCTACGAACTTGGGACGTTAGGCTTGGGCCTAACGGCCCAAGCACTCCACTACCACCATAGATTCTCTTTTTTTTCTTATTTTTTTCTTTCACAATTTTAAGTATAGAGTATAATAATTCAAGGCACAACAACACACACAATAATTGGTGGCATTATAATATCCACTATATATAACAATAGTCTATAACTTATCAAAGGCGGAGCCAAGGGGGTGCAAGGGGTGCACTGGCACCCCCTGGATTCCAATAAGTATTTTCGTAGTAGCTAAATATCAAGTCCGGCTACTTGTGCAAATGGTTAGAATGATACTAAAAATTATATTATCAAAAGATCTCGAGTTCGATTCCTAAGGCATTCATCTTTTTTCCAATTTTTTTCTATAGTTAGTTTACATTTCCCATTCATTTTTTTATTATTTATTCTTTACTCTTATCCAAATATTATCTGATATATTCTTCCATAAAAATAAACTTTATTTATATTATATTAATATATATTTATTCATTAACAATATTATATATATATATATATTAATATGCATTTCTCTTTATTAATCTATAATTGTATTATAATAATCTACTTATTTATTCAATTCCTCATCTTTTCATTTTTTTTCCTATACTTAGCTTATATTTCCCATTTTTACTTTCTTATTATTTATTCTTTACTTTTACCCAAATATTATTTAATATAATCTTTCATAAAATAATATTACTTATATTATATTAATATTCACTCATTCATTAATAATATTATATAGATGTATATATACATTTATCCTTATTAGTCTATAATTGTATCATAATAATCTATTATTTATTCTATTACATATATACTTTTATTTTCTTATTATTTATCCTTTACCTTTACTCAAATATTAGCTTATATTATTTCATAAAATATCATTTATTTATATTATATTAACATTAATTTTTTCAATAAAAGTATAATACATTACACATTTTTAATTATTANTTACCTTTACTCAAATATTAGCTTATATTATTTCATAAAATATCATTTATTTATATTATATTAACATTAATTTTTTCAATAAAAGTATAATACATTACACATTTTTAATTATTAGTCTATGACTATATCATACAAATCATCATATTATTTTAACACACACATAAGAGAATATCGTCAAATTTTGTTATTTCAATATTCATATATATTCAATTATATATTAGTGTTAAAATATCATTTTCATATTTTTAAATGTTCTCATTTTTTCCTTTCGATCTTTTTAATGTTTAAAATAAAATGTAAAATTTATTTTAATCTCTTGAAGTCGTGCAAATAAAATATTAAAAATTATAATTATAAATATAAATTAATATTCAAAATAAAATTTTAATTATATAAATAATTATATGAGTAATTGTGCACCCTCTAGATAAAAGTTCTGGCTCCGCCATTGTCTATAACATTGTATAGCAAGTCATCTATAGTGGGTATGATATCATTAAAATATATATACCTAATGTAAGTATATAGTTTATCACTAATCATTCTCCTCCAACATTGATCAAGTGGAAATATTTCAATTTGACAAAAAATGATTGTACAGAAAGTAGGAAAATTAACTCTAATCTTGAGAACAAAATTGGATTTCCTTCCACCTGATAGCCACCTTCAGTCATTCTTCGATTTTTTAATCCAAGACAAATATTATTCAGTATGGTGCATTGAATTTGACATTAAATGGTTTGGATAATAACCTGTGTAAGAACTTTTTATTTCCTAACTATATAAAATCCAAATGATTACTAAAATAGCAATACAAGAGACATACTAAAAACATAAGTACAAGTTAAGATATTAATTTGTGAAAATTGATTAGAGAAGATTTGATTGGCAAGAAATGTAGAAAAAAACAAAACCACTTTCCCATAATTATAGATTTATGCATGCTACCTATGATTTTTTATTATTTTATTAGAAACTAATTTGTAGATCTTAAGCAAATTATTTTCAGTTAAATGTACTTGGATATATAAGATTTGTTATTTTTTCAATCTATGACAAATGACTTAAATGAAAATAAGAAATTTATATAATTAAATTTTTGTTTGCATTTGAAATAAATTTTATTTCAGATATAATAAGTAATTTACATTAATTTAAAAATTAACTTTAATATCTCTTGATAATAAAACCCAACATAAAATTTAATCAAACTAAAAAAAAATTAAAAGAAACAAGAGTCTTGTTTATGCGGATAAGAACAATAATATTGGGCAAAGAAATATGGAACATAATGAATCAAATATGATATTATATTTGGAAATTACTAGGATAGTAAAATAAAAAAAGATACTCTATTTTTTTATGGGATTAACGTAAGGTCTAAAATCTTTGAAGATATATGTGTATACCAAATTAATCCCTTACATTAAGTTTTATTTTATGGCATATATAGATTTGTCGAATGACTCCTTCCTGAATATTAGATTGTATACTAGGATATTTCCTAACAATTTACTTCGACATGCAGTATAATTTCATTTATTTCAATAAATATACATGTGTATAGGACACAATGACACAACAGAGCTGGGCTAATGGAAACAAACTATAGACAAACTTGTGCCACAATAATAAATTATATAATTAAGCAACTTCCACACTTGAAAACCTAGCTCTCATACAAGCGTTTAAGTATATGCAAGCTTCATAGTATCTGCTGCTGCTCTCCCTCAAGAAACTGGAAAGGAAGGATACATAGCGATTCCACACAGCCCTTCAGGTGCATCAATGTCCTTCTTCATATATATGTATCCATCAACACCCCACGAGGTACCCCATGAGTTTTTTGCTATTCAATAATTTGTCCCTCCTCATGAGCCATAACCTACGATAGTGATTACATGGTCTAATGTTGAGGTGCCGCAGGGGCCTGTGAATATTCCGCTCTTGTAGAACATGAATTCCGAGCCCCCTGACACCGTGTCTAAGACGACGGCTATCGGCTATTGGGCCACGGCGGCCATGAGAGCCTTCTCGTTGTTTTGATTCACGAAACCGTAGCCCGCTAAGACAGCAGCTGGGGGGCTTACAAGGTCCACCCGGCAGGTGCCTTGGACGCCACTGTAGCTGTACTTGTCCTCGGTGGTCAGCCCGCTGGAGTTGCCGATGTAGCGGAAGGCGTTCCCCGGGTAGCCCCCGTCACATCCATTATCCAAGTAGTCGCAGTCCACAAGTTGCTGCTCGGACAAGGATATCAGAGTATTCTTTTTTATCTTAATGATTCCCTCAATCGCAGCCACAGCCGCGAACGCCCAACAGGAACCTGCTCAATCATCATGCATGCATGTGAGAATTCTTTATATACCTTCTTCTGTTGGAATTTAATATATATTTAATATTTAAATTTATATGATCAGAATTTATTATATTAATTAAATTATTTATGTGATATTAAGTAGTTCGTATAATTTCTAAATGAATGATTATACTAACTACATAAGTAACTTTCTTGATGGGAGAAAGCCTATAAATATCCCTAAAGGGCAAGGTCCCTAGTTCAAGCCAACACTCACAAGTTTCCATCACATTGTGTGACCTATGAATTAGAAGATCTTTGCTATTAACATATTATGTGTTTAGGCTATGGCTAAAGGCTTAAGCATACTAGTTTTATGCTTCCGCTATATTATATTATAAGATTATTTGTATGTTTATTCTAACATGTGGTATCAGAGCTTGTATACCTTTGCCTAGCCATATTTCACTTATTAATGTTTTATTTATGCACATGTAGTGCATAGTTGACATTTATATTATGGATTTTTTTTAATCTTCTTAGAAGTATATTCTTTTGCACTTATCAAAATTATGAATTTATCATAGTTTATGATTTTGCAAAATTATTACTTTTTGAAGATATTATCCATATATTGTCAAGTTGTGTGGGATTAAATGTTCATCTTTTTAGAAGCACATTTTTTTGCATTTATCAAAAGTATGAATTTTATCATACTTATATGATTTTGCAAATTTTTTGCTTTTATAAGATGTCATCCCTAAATTATTTAGTTATCATACTTATGACTATTATTTGTTATTGGTCATTTATGATAATTTTTCGTCACTTTTGTTGGATTATGTGATTAATGTGAACTATTTGTTATTAGTCTCATATTGGTTATCGTATTTTAATATATGATCTGAAATAATATTTTTTTATAAGCATATTATTTTGCATTTATTAAAATATGAATTTGTCATATTTGCTTGAGGATGCAAAGTTTTTGCTTTGGAAAATATTTTTGAGACTACGCATTGTTCATTTGATAATCATTACTTTCTTGATCCCGTAAAATATTGATTATGGGAAGAAAGATTATGTTATGACTTTGCACATTATTTTTTCATAACCATATTATTTTGCTCATATTAAATGTATGAATTATTATACTTTTTGATAAGGCAGAATTTTGGTTTTAAAATAATACGAAAATGTTAAGTTCATGCATTAATGTATAGCAAACTTAACACGTATATTTTTAATTTACTTTAAGAGGTATTTTAGTACCTTATGATAGTGGCTTATTATAATTTTTCTATAAGCTATGATTGAGTTGGTTGAGAATTTTTTTTTAACGATTATGAATTTTGTTTTTGGGCTTATATGTAATAAATAATTTTCTGATGCCAAAATAATTGAATTTAATTCTATAATTATTTGGCTTGACTATTTGATAGTCATTATGATTTTTTTCCCAAATAGCAAATATTATTTTAATCTAAGTTAAAACATTATTTACATCATAAATTAATTATTAATTTATGTGATGTATAAGATTTGTATGTTTTAACATATTTCATTATGATGTTATGTGATTTGATATATTTGAATAATTAAAGAGTAGCCACAACATCTTTAATTATATGATTATATAAATCACATTTAGAGTATGACATCAAATTTTAATTAAATATAAAAGATACTTAGCTTTATCCTTCAGCAAAGTTAATTGTGCCTTTATATTTAATTAGGATGGAAGATTACTATTGTTTATTTTTCCATCATAAAAAGTTAAGAGTTATGTCATTTGTATCTTATGACATCAAAATTTTAATTAAACATAAAAGATACATTAACTTTACCCCACAGGGATGTTAATTGTGCTTTTATATTTAATTAGGGTGGAAGATTACTATTATTTATTTCCTCCATCATAAAAGTTATGCTTTTATATTTAGTTAGGGTGGAAGATTATTATTGTTTATTTCTTCCATCATGAAAGTTAAAACGTGAAATTATGATGTATTAAAGTTTTTGCCCACAGGTAAATTTTAATGACACATAATTTCATGTATATAATTTGATATGGAATAATTGTGTGTTAAAATCTTTGCCCACAGGTAGATTTTAATGACACATAGATTCGTATTTTGATATGAATTGCATTGGCAACATATCTTATGTGTATGGAAATTTGATGTGCCTATGTAGGTTGTTGATTCAATTCAATTAGAAATGTATCATATACTATGTGCATGATTTTACAATTTTTGTAAAATATAAAGAAAATGCACATATTTTCCTATTTATATTGTGATTTGTTCATTTGATTTTGTATTATTAATCACCTTATATATCATGAAGTTAGTGGGAGTAAAATCATCATTTTTAAATTGATGATATTTTCACTTTCATTGATATGTTAGTTATTACATGAAGTGAACAATTTTCATGGAAAAAAAAAAATAGTTGTTCACTACCTGTGATACTTATTAAGAAAGGTGAGTTTCAGAAACAAATGATATAGAGAGGAAATAAATTTTTATAAAATATTTTTATACTTGTTATGTTTTATTTTAAGGTGACATCGTATTTTATTGAAGAATTTTATCATTCGATTTTGGGATAGTGAGTTTATCCTTAATCATTAAGGATGTGACAATTTAAGAATACCGTGTTTGCTAAGTATATAAATTTAAGAGTCGAAATAACGTGTTGTCGACATAAAAGTGCTTAGTAATTAAAGGAACACATCAAATGTAAGTGTTCGTATATAGAATGTATCTATGGAACATATCTCGCAGATTCTTTATAGAAAGACATGTCATTATAATTAAAGAATCATAACTCATATGAGATGTTCAATTATGTCACTTATGACTTAAGGTGTTGTATTACAACATGTTTAATGAAATTCTTATTATTGTGTGTTTCTCTTTTATTTGGTATGCATACATTATGAGAATGACACATTTTATTGGAGGACCTAGAATAAGCATTTGGCTTATTCATATAGAATATTAATTATCACATTTGGGACTTTGACAAGAAATTAAAATTATATTGTAATACATGGAAGTACTACTTATTCGATAAAGGACATACCGTCATGATTCATATAATTTATTTTCTTTTGTGTAAAGTATATATCAGTAGTATATAAAATTAATTATAATAAATGGTCTGACCAAGTGGGAGAATGTTGAAATTTAATATATATTTAATATTTAAATTTATATGGTCAGAATTTATTATATTAATTAAACTATTTATGTGATATTAAGTAGTTCTTATAACTTTTAAATGAATGGTTATACTAACTATATAAGTAACTTCCTTGATGGGAGGAAACCTATAAATATCTCTAAAGGACAAGGTCCCTAGTTCAAGCCAACACTCATAAGTTTTCATCACGTTGTGTGACCTATGAATTAGAAGATCTTTACTATTAACATATTATATGTTTAGGCTATGGCTAAAGACTTAAGCATCCTAGTTTTATGCTTCCGCTATATTATATTATAAAGTTATTTGCATGTTTATTCTAACATCTTCTTCTTCTTATGTAAATGCTTCTGATCCTTGACGGGCGTCACTGCACCATAATCTCGCCAGTCGAAGCTTGCAGGAACGCTATCATGCTCGTCATCCTTGAACTCAGTAGTCCCATGATGATAGCCCGGATCAGGTATCGGCAGAGAGCGTCCCATGTAGGTAGCCAGGAACTCCTGGTTGGTCATATCGGCGAACTGGTTGACGCCAAGCTCGTAGGAGCGGTATCCGGCCCTGTTGAAGGACTCATTATACAGCAAATTGTCCTTAAATATTTCGTACCGTCGCTGCTTCTCCTCGGCGTCCTTGTAGACGCGACCGTACTGCGCCATCCATCGCTCATGCCTGAGCGCCATGGCCACGTTGTGTATGTAATCCAAGGTCGAAGCATGACTACATAAACTCAGGAGGAGAAAGGACAGGAACAAGCAGGAGGATCGTAATGATCCAAGTGTTGTCATGGACTCTATGGAATTTGGTTGTTGCTTCTTAATTGTGTTGGAAAATGGATGAACCCGTAGCGCAGCTTTGCCTACATATATATACATGTTTCTGCACATGAACTCCATGCATGCAGCTGCATAAATTAAACGTTTTAATTAAGGTGATGCAACTCCGTAAGGTGCACGGTATGAGAACGTAAACCATGAGCTCAAACATCGCACCTCATGCAGAGCCGATTATATATATAGTTTGATCGTAACAGATTTAATAAACAAAATTAACATTGCCTAATAACAACATTCACCGTACGTCAATAACAATAAGTCGTAGTCTTTGAGTCCATAGTAACGAAAGTGTCATTTGATGGAAATGCTTTGATTGGAGTACATAAACAAGAGCATAATGAAGCAACTATATTTTATTAGAATAAGTCAACATAATATAACTTAATTAAGTCGATCATCCATTAAAAATAATTTCTAGTTAAGCTGTTTGTTTCCAATCGTCTTAGGCAGATAAATTTGTAATACTGTGAGATTTTGAGGTAGGAAAATATTGTAAAATAGATATGGCTATCATTTGATGCAATTTTATGTTTTACTTGGTAGCTAGTGACGATTTAACTAACAATTGAATACTTAATTGTCAAAACATTAAACGCTTGAAGAAGTATATAATAGCTTAGATGCCTTATGATAAAATCCACATATATGATGATAATAGTGCTAGCAAATTACAAGATTCATAATTCAAAACCGAACTATAACTTCTGCCATTAGAAGTATAAAAATGAAGTATTTCAAAAGTGCGAAGTGTTGAATTTAGAATTCCAAGATTATTTTGATGATCATAAATTTGTGAGAAAAGCTTAGCTATATTGATAATCTTTGATGTATATGTGAAAGACATGATTTTTGTGTTCAGTTAGTAATAGGTCGATCAAAGTCAAAAAGTGGACAACCTATGTACAGATAAGATGAGAAGAAACATCCTAAGTGTGAAATGGTTGTCCTAAGGATGCAAAGAGGTCGACCGAAGTAAAAAAAAGAGATCGAAGAAATGGAACTAAGTAATAAATGACTGACCGAGAAGGAATCGTGAGCGACCGGAGTATTATTCCTGTTGAGAACAGAGGTCGTTTGAAAGCTTTAGAGTTAAGGCAGTGGACGACCAAAGGAATGATGAGCAGAAAGAAAGGTCGTCCAAAGTTAAACAGTGGACGATCGAAGTATTCAGGGTGAAGAAAGAGGTCGTTCGAGACCTTCGGAGTTAAAGCAGTGGACAACCGGAAGAGCATCAGAATTGAAGTGAAGGAATGAAAGGTCGTCCGAAGTTAAAAAGCGAACGACCGAAAGACTCCAGACGAAAAGATAGGTCGTCCGAGAGCTTTGGAGTTAAAGCAGTGGACGAACAGAAGAACATCAGAGTTGAAGTGAGGGAATGAAAGATCATCTGAAGTTGAAAAGCGGACGACCAAAAGACTCCAGACGAAAAGATAGGTCGTCCTAGAGCTTTGGAGTTAAAGCAGTGGACGACCGGAAGAGCATCAGAGTTGAAGTGAAGGAATGAAAGGTCGTCCGAAGTTGAAAAGCGGACGACCGAAACACTGCAGACGAAAAGATAGGTCGTCCGAGAGCTTTGGAGTTAAAGTAGTGGGCGACCGAAAGAGCATCAAAATTGAATTGAAGAAATGAAAGGACGTCCGAAGAATCAACGGACGACCGAAGTAATTCACATCAAGATTATTGACATCCGAGAACTTATGAGTCAAAGTAGCGGACGACTAGTGAACCTGACAGAAGAATGAAAGGTCGTCCAAAGAATCTGATAATTGTCAGAGGACGTCCGAAGAATATCAGAGGACGTCCGAAGAATGTCAGAGGAATGTCAAAAGAAAGGAACTACGGACGTCCAAGGAACTCAGTGAGGAATGAGCGGACGGCCGAAGTACTCAGTGAAGAGGCAAAGGACGTCCGAGGTTCAGGGAGAATCAACAAACGATCAGAGAAGAATGGAAGTACTAAGTTATGTTGAATCTAGGATCCCGAGAATGTTTTGAATGATCACAAATTTTTAAAGTGAACTCAGCCTATATTAATGAACTTGTTGAGCTGATTTCTGAAACAGGATACATACAAGTTCAGAGCAGCGGTCGACTTTAAGCTGAAGGAGTGGACGACCAGTGCACGCATACTTATATCAGAAGAACTACATGTGTGCAGTGGGCGTCTTATGTATATGAAGCGGTCGACCAGCATTAGAAGGAGATATGCAATGGAGAGCAGAAGCATGAACGGTCGACCAAAGATATGAAGAGGTCGACCATTATT
>LTAE01013612.1:0-12371 GCA_001647135.1 Pontederia paniculata | reverse complement strand
TATATATATATATATATATATATATAGAGAGAGAGAGAGAGAGAGAGAGAGAGATCGTCGGAATTATCAGAGTTAAAGAGTCGTTGGATCAAGGGTTCGCCAAATTGATGAGAGAGAGAGAGACTCACTGGATCAAGAGTTAGCCGGATCGTCGAAGCTCCGATGGTTTGTCAAATCGTCAGAGTTCGCTGGCATACCACTCTCGATCTCCTTTTGTTACCGGCCATCACTATTTAGAGTATGATAGAACATTCGGATGTCTACAATTTTATTTTATTTCAAAAAAATGTTGATTTCCTGATATTTTATTATTGATGCACATCACTAATTCTATTTTCTTAGTAAAATTTATTTAATATCATAAAATGTAAGATAATTTGGGGACGTGTACAAAATATGCATATTGTTGTTGTGCCTTAAATTATTATACCATGTACTCAAAATTGAAAAAAAATTGAGAGGAAAAAAAAAGAGAATCTATGGCGATAGCGGATGGGGGGTGCAGAGGCTTCGACCCCTGCGGTATGAACCTTTATAAATATGAGTTAGGATTTTATGATGTACTCTTCTTCTTCTGACTTAGTGAAATTTTTTTTTGATTTAGTGAAAACTCTTTGGTGGCGACCTCCTTTGTCGTGGATGTTTCCCTTTTGTTCATATTGATCAAGAAGGCTTTACTACGTTAAAAATCTGTGTGTCAATTTTTTTTCTCGTTTTTATTCGTTGTTTTGATTCCCTCGCCCTATATATTCCCAACACATACGTTGCCGAATACAAGAATTCTTATAGTGTTTATTTGTCCACAATTGTAATTAGCTTCGATATTTATGAATTCAACGCCTTGTTATAATGTTTTTCTATTGTTCTTTTATTGATTAGTTGCTTATTTCCTGTTTATGCAACACTGTATTAATTGTGTTGATTGGGTCATCTCGTGTAGATTTCCTAAAGGGATTTTTTTCGATGGGGTTTGATATTCAGAAATTTATTGGTCTGAAATCTCAACTAATACACCCAAGTTTTGTTAAAGGTAAATTTCTATTTGTTGGTGCAAACATTTAATAATTATTTATGGATATGTTATTCTGGTTTGAAAGGAATACTTTTTTTTTTCATAAATTTGAAGAGATATATAACACCTCCTTTCATTTGAAGTAATGCAATCTTATATGAGCCGAAAAGTGTTGGACTTTGAAAAATGTATCCGTGTCTCACTTCCGTAGGCCAATCATATCCGATTATTTTATTTTATTTATATTTTCTAATGCATTGTCTAATTTTACAATAACACTATATTCTTTGTCACACCTTAATGACCTTTCTAATATATTTTTTTTGTAACATATGGCGTAGTCACATATATTAAATGTAAAACTCAATTTTGAAGTCATTCTAATAGATTTTTATCAACCATAAGATAACATTCGTTTAGTACATTATTAATATAGTAAAATGTCTTGTTTTGCACAATAAAGAGGTGTTGGTGGTGAGCATTAGGTCAATGAGACAGTAAGGGCGATTGTTGAATGAGATTAGTGGTAACCATATGATAACCATATGATTGTTGGATGAGTTGGCCGAGCTGGTGAAGCATAGAAGAGAAATAATGACATTGATGATCATAATATCATGATATTAATTAATAATTAAATATATGATTAATGAGCATTTCAGACTCGAGGGATAGACATCGATGCGGTATCGCCCTTATAAGCTCATTGAATCGAATCGAAACGAGTGAAAAATGCAGACTGACTGATGTGAGTCATTCTTTTCTTTCTTTATGGTGTGTATGCGAACTAACAAATTTGATTTTAAAAGTTTTATCAAATTAGATGGTTTATAGATAAAAGAGTAAGGATCATTTAACAAATAAATTAGTAACATGACAAGAATTTCGATGGCTTTTGACAAAAAGATTAATATATCAAATAGAAAAAGCTTGTTTAGTAAATTTTATTTAGTTCAGAAGATAGAAACATAATTTGGAAATTTTAGAGAAAATAAAAGTTATTTGCTTTTACGCCTATGATGATTTTTTGCATTTACTCCTAAATTTCAAATTTTTGCTTTGTATCCTTAATTTTTTTAATATGTTTTCAATTAGTTTTTTCCAACACATCTGTTTATTATTATTATTTTTGCTAATTATTTAATACGAAATTGCTTCTCTCTCCTTTTGCAGTGGAAACTCGCAACAAACTAAAGGAATTTAAACAAAAAATGACTGAAAAATATATTATAAGTGAAAAATCGCAATAATTCAGGAGTGTCAAAAGATCATTCAAATCGTTAATTATTTATTTTAAACAAAGTAACGATGAAATAAATAAGTCAATTCTTCTCGAGTGCTTAACGAATGGCAAGCATAACCCAAAATTTTGTCGTAAATATAATGAAATTTTCTTGAGCAAACGTAAGAAGGCATTTATCAAAATTTCTCACTCTTGTTATGATTTCATATAAATAGTCATAAAATGTGCTCCCCAAACGCTCATAAACTTTCTTTTCTGGTTAAATATCTTTATCTTTTTTGTGGGTCCTAATCGGCCGAGCCGGATGATAATATCGAAAGAAAATGCAGGAACTAATGAAGCGTAGTAGCACAACAAAAATTGCAATTTTTAGTTATTTACTTATAGAAAAGATCGAATGACTCATTTTATATATTTCCTTATATTAACCTCTTTGGTATTCACATATGTGACATGGGATCTATCAGTTAATTTGAGCCTTTCTACAACATTTGGATTTTTATGTCTATCAAATTGTCAAACATTCTCTCACATGCCGTTGATCAAATTGAAAACTCATGAATTCATTGTGGATCACATATCCTCCCCACAAACTTTCCAACAACTAACTTTTGATCATGCATGCTTCATACAAGGTATTAAATCTTTCATGAAACTATTTGCGGTTGTTGGGTTTGACTAATTATTTTTCTATTTTCAACATTATGAAGGAAACCAACATCTGATCCAAGAAATTAGAACATGGTCAAGTTATACCAAAAATGGAATTCCTTGTTATTATTTCCACACGACATTTGAATTCTCATAATTACTATGAGATCCTCACCAAAAAATGTTGATTGGTATAGGGATTGTTTGTTTTGATGTTATAAATTCGAGAAGTAAATAATTGTAATTGAAAATCCTATAAAAGATGCTACTTTTTCTTGATCTGTATAAATGTAAATGAAAATTTGAAAAGTGAATTATGTTGTTAGATTGAAGTTAAGAATTTGATGCAAGTATTTAGGCAGAATAAAAATATTTTATCATATTTTAAAATAATTTATCTTATTTAACATTTGTTTACTATAATATATTTTTTGTCAATATATATTTTTATAATATTTTTTATTTATTATAATGACATGACTTTAGATTAGTTTTAGTTTAAAAGATTGGTATGTGCAATTTGAAATTATGAAATGTGAAACCTTATGTTTGAGTATTATTTGGGGTATTATGAATCTTATACATTTCTTAGTAAAAATTTAATTAATTTATTATGTGGGAATTTAAATTTTGTTATTGATTTGATTTCTTTTATTTTCAATTTATTTTTCCTTCTATTATATTTTCTAACTTATTTTGCTTTGTTTGGAATGTAAGTAAATTTTTAAAAAGTCAAATTCTTTATTTTTAACTAGTTGCATTTAGAAGTTTAAAATTTTAATATATGATATTAGTTTTGAATAAGTATATACTATTGTTGCAAACAATTAAATATTATTTTATTATTAGTTCTTGTATCTATATTTAGTTTATTTTAGTAAAAAAAATTCTTTTGTTTATTTTATATTTGATATTACTGTTTAGTTTTGCATTAATGTATTTTTATAAATATTCTATTCTACCATTATGCTATTTTAGAATTTCTTTAGTGAAATTTCTATTGACTATGTTATATATTTTTTATTTGTTAACTTTTTGAAATAAGTTATAATTGCATTTCAAATAGTTAAACATTTTTTTCCCAATTGCATTGTATAACAAACTCTTTCCCTATCCCTTCTATTAATTCCTAATCTCACACTCTTTATTTCTAATCATTATTATTTTATTTTTTGTGTATTTTCTTCTTTAATTTTTTTTTCTAATGTAAGTACACTTCCTGTCACATATGCAGCTAATCAAAGAGCCCCATAATCTTTTACCATGATATTTAGTGCAATGAGGAGATTTTTTTATTCTTTAACTAAACTAAACACAAGTAGTTAAATGTAAATCTCATATTTAGTCGGGGGATAATAAATATCATAGTTAATATAAAAACAATCAGAAACACCAACAAACTGCAGTTTATGGCTTCATAGGCTGAGATCTTGCATACCTGTATTCTTAAATGGCTTTAGTGTCATATACCAGCAAACATATAAAAGTAAAATGACTTGTTCCGCTGGATCATGACTGATAATTTAGAGTGGCTTAATGGAAATGGCAATAAGGATTTATGACACATAGCTAATCACATCATCATTACGGATGACAACATTTATAACCAATGATTCATGGTGCCCATCCACATCTTTTTTCTTATATGTGCTCGCTCCCATGTGTAGGTTGCCACTGAACAAAGTCCAAGCATAGAACCACTTTTTCTTTATCATATGTTAGGAAGCATATTTCATTAGTGTGCTAATAAGATACAACCCTGACATTAAGGCGGCAGGTACTAAAAAAATGGGTCAGAAAAGGTTTTCCATGTTTTCATCTTTCATCAGTAATTCTTACAAGTCCTTGAAATGAGCTCATCTTGCAAAAGGGTTTACTGTGTACTGGTACAATAAATTAGCGGCACTTATCAGTATGTTGCACTACAAAAAAGTGAGTTGAGATTGAGGGTCATTGTGTCTGAGGATGATAGTATACCATGCCAGGCGGTTGAAGGGGCCTGTAGGTTGGTGGCACAGGCTGATGCATTGTAAATTGTGGTGCCTGCTGATTCATTGGCATGGGTTGGTTCATGGTCAGTGATGGCGGAGGGGGTGGTTGCTGTTGAATCATACCCATAGGTTGCTGTTGTTGCTGGGTCAAGAGGGTCGGTCTTGCTAGGTTCATTAGGTGAGACTGAGGCTGTGGCGGCACGGGAGGTTGAGTGAGTGCTCCGTAAGTATAAGGTAGGCCTACCATTACACCCCCAGAAGGTTGCAGGTATTGCTGTGCTGGAGCTGGGTACACATTATAATGAGTTTGTGGAGCCGATTGTTGGTTTTGTAATGAAGGCTGTTGTAAGATAACTGCTTGAGGCTGATGGGGTGTTGGAACTACCACAGGTCGGATAGGTATGAAAGTAGTGCCTGTGGTGTCAGATACAACCAAGGGGTTTTCAATTTTTGCGCTCCTATCTGATGCGGCTTCAGCAAAAGACACAGAGGGATGTGTGGATGAAGCCAAACCAGTACTCTTGGCCTCCTCTGCAGCAAAGCTGGAGAGGACCGAAGTTATAATTTGTTGGGAGTGAGTGGAAGCAGCAAGTTTATCAGCCACCTCGGCAGCAATTGCAGCTGCACTCTTCCTTGCTGTGTTGGCCGATGCACCATTTGCTTCTGGTTTGGATGGTTCTAATATTGACGACTTTTCTTTCTCCACAACTGGCTCATTGTTGAGCCGTCTCCGCATGTTGGCTGATTCCTCAATCACAGCCTCGAACAGCTGCGATTTAGAAAACTTTGGTCAGTCAAATGCATAAAGATACCAAATGAATCTGAAAGGAGAAGATATATAATTTTTTTATTGCGAATCAGAGGCTTAAGTTTATTTACTTCTTATCCTTATTTTTGAAAGCAAAAACGAACTATTGAAGGACCGTGATTATTAAACATCCAACAACATTATAATAAACAAAGAGACTTATCAAAAACCATAAGTATATTATTCATTGTAATACATCAAAATGTAGACAATGCAGGATCAAACACAAAACAACCATGGAAATGCACATAAGCAGAGAAATTCTTGAGAGCGTAATTAGTCTACCAATAAATTGATATATCCTTTTACATGGAAGATCTAAAACTTCATCGTCACAAAAATCGCTAACCTGTAGCTGAGTGCGAACATTCTCCAACTCGGATTCCTGAGAAAATTCATCAACTTAAATCCCGTTAAGTAATTGGTACAATTCAGACATAACACGAACGGCAAAGTAGTCACTGACCTGCTCCTGCAAAGCTGTTTTTAACTGATCCACAAGAGCTTTTCGGTTTGCTTCCGCTGATTTGAGTTTCTCAATACACTGCTTCAAAGTTGCTTCTTTCTCCTGCAACTCATTCACCAATGACTCTCTGTGATCATCCCCTACTGAAACAGGAATATTACATTAAGAAAGTTGATTGCTATACTAAAACAACACGTATCAGCAAAATTATAAAGATTAATGAATAAATAATGGCTTCTCTAATAACCTTGTCCTTGAACACAAGCATTTGAAACATCCTTTTCCAACTTCTCCATATGCCTCACAGCAGCCCTACATTTGTTTAAGTCAACATCTTCACCAGAGTGTTCGTTGAGAACATTGTGTAAAGCAGACACGATTTTTTCTGCCATTCCTCCAATTGATAATTTCTGGTTTCATAACAATGTTCCGTGAGATTAATTTCTTATAATTTTTTTTAAAAGGTAATATGTAATTTACCAAGGTAAATATGAGGACAGTGTCTTACTATTTTTATTGATCTTGAATCTCTTTTTACAATTCTAACAGAACTCCGTGAACGCTTTTTATTTAGTTCCAGAACTGGTGGATGCTCCCTTCCAAGCATTAAGTCTTTCAACCCTTGAGTATGTGATCCAAAAACTCTTCTTTGCTCCCAAATATTGACCTGGAAATGTTAAACAATTGCTTTCATATGCGAGAACAATTTTTAAAACATATTCTCAATATTTACATATTCACAATTAAATGCAGGCAACGTTCATTATGCTTAATCATCAGAGAAAAGAAAGCATCGTGCTTGGACACTTCATTAATTAGTTAGGTGAATACTAAACAAAAATGATCATTGTGTCCGAAGAAGAAGAATCACATTATCATTACTCTAACTTGGCACACAGATATAGAATGTCTTTAAAGTGCATTCTCTTTGTGTAGAAAAATTAACGAAATAGTCATGAGCAACGATAAGATTTCGATAGTTGAGAGAAATAAACTTGTGATATATTATTTATTGGACACCCCACAAAAAAATATTTATTGTACAGAAGCCAGGGTTTCATCACATCTTGGATTCATAAGGTTATAACATTTTTCTCAGAAGAGGTTATTTAATGCAAACAAGGCTTCAACATTTCAATTTAGTTAATGCTTTTATGAAGTCTCACAATTGATGAATGATATGAAATTCATACCAGTCGAGAAACCGTACTCTTTCCACGATCATCACCATTCTCAAGAACATCTTTAAGAGCTGCTGGAAGAACCTTCCAGAACTCATTCACAAATTCAGTGCCATTTCGCCTGCTGTTCTGTATGATGTCATTGGCCAGATACAGGAAAGGAATCTTTTGATCCTTTTGTGAACTATGGAATTGCTTATCCCATGTATGGATAACTTGTTCTGCATTCTTCCGGTGATAAATGCACCAATGTGACAAAGCTGTCAATTTCTTGAGTCAAGGAATCTCAATCTCAATCAGTCATTGAAAAACAAAATGAAGATACAAGTTTTTCTAATATATAATAGATGAGTTATCCTAAATTTATAAAAGAAGCATTCCTAACTATGATGGATTTTTCACGTCAGAGGGAAGAAATTCAAGATAACTGAATTATATATGTAGCAAAAAAAACGCATCGATGTAACTGAGGGAAGAAAAAAGAGGTTTAAAATCCAAGATACTACAACACAAAATCCATCAGATTGTTTAGGTTATAGCTCCTAGTTACTTTTTACACCCAATGAATGAAAAAACCCGATCCTCCTGACATATTTTCCATTGTCACTCTGACGGTCTCTATATATGCAAAAGGTAATACAAAAAATATACGTGGTCCACAGCCCAATGCGAAATATTCTTTGTAAAAAGATACAACCTTTCAAGTTTGAAAGAAAGTGATTGTCATAAACTTAACACAATTTGATAACCATAAAGGAAAAAATGTAATAAGTAGAAGCACAATTAACATCTAACCTATCAACACCAGTTTTCAGAAACGATTATCCAGACCAGAAACAGAACAAATCAAAAGCAACGTCAAATTCAAGTGTAAACGAGGTCCCTTACAGGTGACTATTGTTAAGATATCAGGAAATAAGATTGACGAAAAAAATCATAAAAACGAAGTGGGACTTATTGCAAAGGATACTCTCAATGCATTGTTGGGTACTATTGAGCTTGGAGAGCTTATCCGCAAGAATCTGCTCGTTGAAAGCACTGCTCATCCCACCTCAAAATCGATTTTTTCCAACTTATTGACGCTTTAGAAACACCCAGAGACCAATCGAAACCCTAGAAATCTACACAAGCGGCAAACTTGGCACCAAATCCTTCACACGAATTATCTTCAAGCCCTAAACAGAAAACAACCGATCAAATTTAGCTCAACCGAATGGGCATCATTTGAACCAAACTCAATTTTTTTTCTATTTGTAAGAAATCCTGAGGAAGGAATTGAGCGATTCGAACCTGCGGCCGTAGGTTTCTTCAATTGCCAGGGCAAAAATGACCGAAGAAGATCTTAAGTTCGTAATTGCAGACCCTGTGAGGAGATACGCAGCAGACCAGAAAGGAGTCGCGATCGACGATTTCCTATTTGAACGATCAACGATTTCGTGCTCCGGTCTCCGAGTGCTAGCGAACGGCGACGTCCTACTCCGGTAACCTACGATTTTGTTCTCCAATCTCTAATGGCTACGGCAGTATGACGGCGGCAGCGACGGGAAACGCCGGCGGCGAGGCGGAAACGGCGGTGAAGCAAACCCTTGATCTTTTTTCGCGAGCGGTCTTTCGTGAAAGAGGCAGAGAGGTGGAGGAAACCCTTATTACTTTCTTTTACCATTAATACCCTCAACTCAAAACCGATATCACCAATTTATCCTTAATAACACATTGCAAACCGTGTATGCAAGAAAATTACCATAAAATCGCCCAGATAATTATTTTTTATTTTATTCATTTATCTTTCCTTATATATTATTTTTATAAGACTCTTAAGAAATAAAATTGAGCACGAAAACAAATCATGAATTTTTCGTAATTTATGTCATCTCAACTCAATCTTTTTTTCTATTTTGCATCGGCAACGTTTTCTCTTATTGCATTAAAATCAACAAATATGAAGTTTTAAAAAATTAATTCAATGAAGATGTAGTGTTATTTCATTTTATGTTGTGAATCGTTAAATTTAAAATAATAGTACAAATTAAATCAATCTAATTAATATGAGAAATAAATTTAATGGTTCAATCTTAAATTTGGTGACTTAAATAAAATTTAATATGAATAATTATTCTTAAATTTAATGTTTTAATACATCTTTATATCTTCGGTCTTTTTATCTTTAATATATATATGGTACATTTTCCTGTTTGTTTATATTTCAATAGATCTTTTTAATTTGACACGAGAAGAACTTGTTTATTATTTTATATTTTAATCGAATAATAGATTATCAATTTTGGTCAAAATGACATTTACAAAATAATAAAAATTAAAGACAATACATGACTCAATTTTCACTTGGACTTATTCGACTATAGAAGGACACATAAACACAGACCGTGAGAACCATTCTACATGTCATATTGTCATATCACTTCTTCAAGATGCACTGAGTTTAGATCCGAATCCCATCACAATTCCCGCTCGGTCCAAGAAGGAATAATTTATTGCACAAGGATCTATTGTGAAAGTACTCTTTCTCTTGTGAGCGATGGAAAAAAAAGTGCCGAGCATCCGGATCTCTCTTCACATTTCACTTGAATCCTTCTTTCTCTCTCTTTCCACAGCCAATCCTTTCTTCAAATTTGTGCCCTCCCTTTACTACATCCCACCCCTCACAACTCCTCCCCGAAGCAAAAACTTTAACTTGGCTGCATATAGTCAGACTCCTCGCATGCCTCTATTGTAATCAAAACACATCCAAGAAGCAATTGTAGATCATCCTGTAGGCAGAGACAGCTAAAGGCTCTACAGAGCTGCAGAAATATCTCATGGGGAAATGTCTTGGAGATCTCTTATCTGCAAATCTATTACGCCAGCAGTTTTCGATCAGCACATTGAGATAAATATTTTTCCTTTTAGAATAAAGAAGATCTTGTACATGTGCTTACAGATGGACCGTGAATAATTCAAGAAACGATGCTGAATATTGATGCGAAAAATGCTGACACAGACAAATCAGAATGCTACCAAGTGCACTAGTCGAACAAGTAATAAAGTGTAAGAGTAGAGTTGTCGATCCCACGAGAAATTATATAACTACATAATCAGAATTCTGAGCTAATAGGAGATAACATTGATTTCAGGATGGATGTTTCAGAAAATTAATATATAAATATAAGTAAATAATAATAATAATAATAATAATAATAATAATAATAATAATAATAATAATAATAATAATAATAATAATAATAATAATAATAATAATATAGGGATGATAACTAGGGGCTGGANAATAATAATAATAATAATAATAATAATAATAATAATAATAATAATAATAATAATAATAATAATAATAATAATAATAATAATAATATAGGGATGATAACTAGGGGCTGGATAATACTCAATTCAAGATACATACTCAGAATTTTGCATAGCAATCGAATATGAGATGAATTAACTATTGAATCTTCAGATGGTTAGGCAAACCTAAAGATATGAACTCTCTTAACGGATAACTCAACTATCTTGCATTAAACTATCCAGAAAATATTCCTTAACGAGTCTATTCTCAGGAAGATAATCACAAGACGCAGGAAGATGTTTTCCTAGACTATTAAATCACCCTTCACAGATTGACCTAACAGACCACAAATGAAAATGCCCTTAACATATCATATTTATAGGACACGAATTGCAAAAGTATTGATCACACTACACAGTTAATGATCAATTGTTCAAACTAAGTAATCAGGCAAACATGTTCATGAAGAATCAATTCAATGAAAAGTCTCGAAAGCTATATAAAATTTGGATTAACAATAATGTCTCAAAACATAAACTAAACACAAAATATTCGGAATAAGATTACAGAATTCGTCCTAGTGACATGTGGAACAGAGAATACTCCTCTGGATATTGTGAAAGACGATGAACAACTCCTGAACGAATGATGAACTCCTCCTCAGCGGCCCTTCGGAATAATCTTCGTTCTCTGGCGTTCTTCTTTTCACTCCCTAGCCTTTGGCATCCCCCCTTAGATCTTTGGATAGAATAGAATTCGTCCTCCAATTCTTTAGAATCCTCCAGGATTATCCAGGATAATCTCGCTGTTTGCAAATGAAATCCTTTTATACTTAGGGTTTCTTAAGGTTAAATCAGCATTATATATAAACCCTTGGATCAAATCTGCTTCTCGATCAACGGTGATGATAAAAGTCCAATAAAACTAGTGCAAATCCTCAAAAATATGATAGAATATGATATTCAAAGTCTTCAATCAAATCCCAAACTTTCTGGCCGTCAAATCATATAAAATCTCGGAATAACCGAATCTGTGTAACTTTATCACGGCCCGTGACAAAATGTCACGGCCCGTAAATGAAGATTACTTGATTAATCCTAAGGTCGTCACGACCCGTGATGGTACATCACGACCCTTAACTCGGGCTCTGGGCACTTCTGCTTCTCGGATTTTTCTTACTTACGGCTCATAACAAGGCGTCACGGCCCGTAACAAGGCGTCACGGCCGTAACAAGGCGTCACGACCCATAACAATTGTAAAGTTCGCATCTGCTGCTTTTCTCGACGTCGTGATAACCAATAACGCTCCGTGATATGACTCTTCACGGCCCGTGACAAGCGATAACGGCTCGTGATGGTCGGTTTGAGATGCGGAGCTTCGGCATGTGTCGTGATACACGTGTTGTGGTCGTGATGTGCAATATAACGACCCGTGACCATGTGTCACGACCCGTGATCAGTGTTGAAATGTCGGCACCGCCATGCTGCTGCTCCTTGATGCATCACGACCCGTAACACGTGATCACAATCCGTGATGGTTGCAGAATATTGATTCTTCCTCCAGAGCATGTCCATTTGCGATGCAATTGATTTTTGATCCTTCTTCCACTTTCCATATGATTTCCTACAAAAGAACACTGATGAGCGAAAATCGTGTGTGTCAGAAATACAGGTGGCACCAGGTTTTCTGAACTCAGAAGCGACCTGGGGGCACCTTCACA
>LTAE01013611.1:0-12372 GCA_001647135.1 Pontederia paniculata | reverse complement strand
ATTGCATGTAAGAGGTTGTTCTCCTTGTCCTCAGTACAAGAAAGGAGATTTGTAGGGAGCCTTCGCCCTTGAAGAAGGACTTAGTGAACTCCGAAGATCTCGTGGAGAAGATCGGAGCGGGGACGTAGGCCAGAAGTTCGGCCGAACCTCGATAACAAACTGTGTTTGTTCTTGTGTTTGTTCTTCTTACTCTTCTCTCTCTATTTGTGTTTATATTCATACTTGTTTGCTTCCGCTACGCATAACACATCTAGATTAAACGAAGAAGAACAAGAGATTTTTTAAAATACCAATTCACACCCCCCTCTTGGTGCCATCCTAGATCCTACATTCACTAATACCAAGTATTATTTAATTAACTTTGATAAATAACATATACATTATTCTTAATTATATACTGTTTTAATATTTTTAAAAAACTTAAAGAATAATCAAATATATGGTGTTATATTATTCACCATTATTAAATAAATAATTTTATAAATTACACACATAGAGTCTTCATACATAGATTATATAAAAATATACTCATAAATTTGAGATTTTGAAAATAATAAAATCAATATCTAGATATATCAATATATGCAGATGCATACACCGTACGTAGGATGAAAATTTTGCTCTAATTTTTTTTTCAAATCCCATCTTTATTCAGCTATATTATATAGAAAAATACTGAAAATCATAAATAACTATATCATAAAATGTCGATATTAAAATGAATCATACAATAATTCCAACGATTTATTGAAACTCTCATTTTCTAAAACATTATTTCCTCAATACATATTACAAAGGTCTTTCATTAATCTCAATAAAAAGAAAAATTAAAGAAAGATAATATTATCAATAAGAATAACATACAATTTAGACCACATTTATAATGAACAAAAAGAATTAAGTTAATTTAAATGATAATTTTCATACTAGGTTGGAAGAGAATCTAATGACAATAGAGAGTGGAGGAAGAAAGTGCTAATAATGTATGCAATAAAAAAGTTTAAGCTAGATTATTATATAAAATTACACAATTTTTTTAAGAAATCATAAACATATAACAAGTAAAATTTAAATACCTTATTTATTGGAGAGAAAACATGATAAATAAGAAAATAAATATTAAGTAAAAATACAATATATATATATATATATATATATGATGGATACATGTAACAATTGATTTATTTGATAGTTAATATATTTTAGATAGAAAATAGTTGAATATTAGTGATAATTGTATGTAAGAATAAAATTATAGCAAGTTTAAAATAAGAAAATGAAGGTCAACTCAAATGATATTATCTAAAAAGATTTATACAAAAGATATTATATAAATAATATCTATAAAGTTTTACAAGATCGCATAATTAATAAATTGAATACATATAAAATAATATAATAATCATTTAGAAGGTTAAAAAAGAATAATGGCCATCATATACTTGGTTAGTATAAATAAAATGTGAAAGAAGACATTGACAGAGGATTCAAACTTAGGGTCGATTTACGCATGAGGGGCTAACCATCGGGGCAGGATGCTAAATGTGAATGATTACATACTAACTCGCTATTATTCCAGTGCCTGCACCTGCAAGCACATGAACTCACATGGCACCACCCTTGGCAACTAGAATTGATTAGTTAAAATAACACGAAAAAAAGAGGTTATAGATTCTTTAGTTGATTTTCTTGGCTGAAAATTTTTCCTAGTAATAAATTACCTTAAATTATTGCAAAACTTATCAAACTTTCAAATGAATCTATTGAAGTCAACATTTTAGATTTTATAGAGCTTAAGTATATATAAAAGATAGATATGTAAAAAAAAGGTGTGTGTCAACAACAACGGAGCCAGAACATTTTTTCAGCGGGTTCACAATTCAACAATAATTACCAACAAAAAGAGAAAAAAAATTAAAAGTAAAAAAGTTACATATAAAGAATAGATATAATGATAATTCAGTTATCTATTTTATGATAAAAAAATATTCTGCACGAGATCCATTAAAATAAAGTAAATCACTATAAATAAATATGAAATGGTGACAAATATGAATATATAAAATCAATATCAATATTGAAAAAGTAAAAAAATATTTCCAAAATTAATTTCAAAGAGGGTTCATTTTTTTATCATTACTAATAGTAAAGAAATGTATATTTATAATATCCTTAATTGTGTTTTATGATGTAAATGTTTTTCTATAAAATATTTTTCAAGAAAAATATATTTAATTTTAATTTATGAAACAAAAAATTAAAACCTTTGAAGAAGAAATGGTATTGAGTATAACGTATTAAGAAACAAAACTATTTGATTATCTTACAAAAGTAATATATATATATATATANCATACATGATAAAAGTTATCGGCCTTTCTCTCTCCTTGACTTGTATTTTCCTATGACCTCTCTTCGCGATCTAGGACTTCTTATATATATATTTCAACATCCCTCAATAAGATCATCCGTATTAAATGTTTAAAATATTATCAACATCCTTACACATTAAACTCATATATATATATATATATATATATAAACTCAAACATCAAGAAATTTAATGAGTATTAAAAATACTGCATAATAGGGGGATAAAATTTTAAAAAAGAATTTAAAATATCATGAATAATAATAATAATGCAACTTTTCTAGAATGTCAATAATTAAAAGAACATTCCTAGTAGAAAAGTATCATGGGAAGGCATAGAAAAAAAACAATATCATGGGAAGACAGTCATGGGTTTCGAACTATTCTTTTTGAGACATGAGCAACTACTTTGCCATGAGGACAACACCGAAACAACAATCTTTGGTCACAAGAAGGCATATACCTCCGCCTTTGTGCATCAAATACCGAACTTTTGTCTTGTTATTCGAGAACATTTTCAGGCTTAATTAAAAATTATACCATAAACTATATAATTAAAATAAAATTATGAAAATATTCTAAGAGAAACGTAAGTGAGTTATGGTTCTAGTCTAAGTGGAATTAACAGAAAATAATGTGTATATAGAAAGTTATTATCATAACAAATGGCACTTGTCAGTTTTATGAATTTTTTAGCTGTGATTTTAATAATGGTCATTCCGGACATCTCGGTGAACAAATTATAAAAAAAAACTTAAATAAATATATCTTAAACTATCCAGAGCCCAATTTCCACAAAAGTTGGTTTCATCAAACTAGAAATTTGCATTAGTAGTTATAAATTAATCCTCTAGTATTTGTCAACATATTAAGAGTACAAAATTTACTTAGTCAATTGATTAGAGTAATAATTACTATAAATTATATATTCTATAATATATCATGATAATTTGAATTAGTTGTCTTCATAATATCTACTTTCCACAACAATGAGAATTATTTAATTTCGACGTATAGTTCAACAATTAAGATATACTTCATACATATCATTGATTTATGACTGGAATGGCTTTTTAAAATCATAAATTAATTAAATGAAGATACACGTTGTATTTACTTATATTATATGTGTTATACTTTTATTTAATTTATATTATGTTATGTTATGTTATATTTATTTTGTCATTTGTGTTATTGAATATCATAGCGTTATATAATGTCTCTCTAAATTTGTAAGTTGGTTTCTCCTAACATTTGCATTCCTCCTTCTAAATTCAATACGATTATGATTGTAATGTGTTAAACATGCCTTTTTTGATAAATAAAAACATATTTTTAATTATTGGACATGCTTTTATGCTTATAAAAACTACGATATTATATAAAATATGATTTATATAATGTACAACTATAATAATTTAAATGTCCGATCAATATGATTCAGAATTTGATATTTGCTATATGTAACATATATGATTTGATCATTCATATGTTTATGTATGTGTTATGCATTTGCATGAATGGAGGTTGAAGTTACATGCTACATTGCTAATAGTCACTTCTAAAATTTCAATCAACCAACTTGATTCCTTAATAATGTGATTAATCTAATTCAAATCCAATATAGCACCTATGGGTACATAAGAAATGTATGGTGCTAACTGTTATGCGCAGCTATGTGGATCCAAGTGTCCACCTCTAAAATTCATTCCATCGCTTTTTGATTTCTTTCTCCAATAGGGATTATTGTACAAATTGGCCAATTGGTGATATGTGAATGTTGCATACATGCATTCATGCATTTGTATATCAGTTTGTGTATCATAAATAGTTTATCAAAATATGCAAATACACGAATTGATGTTAAAGATTTTATATAATTGTTGATTATGTATATATCATTTACATATTTTTATATTTTATGATATATGATATATCAATCTTTTAGATATTTTATGTTATGAGATCTCTTATATGTATGATGTTATAATTGTTATGTTTATTTATTCGTTGGCTTAGCTATGCTCATGAATTACATACATACATACATACATATATCGATTGATGATCATGATCAACATGGTTCACATGGAATATAGTCCAAGAGAGATTTAAAATATTTTGGACAATAAGATTTTACCTATATCTTAATGTTAATGTATAAATGTACAATTTGAACATAATTATCTTTACAATAGGAGGATCTATAAAGTAAAGGTTGTGACATAATTTAATTAGTTTATTTTAATTTATTGTTTGTAAAGTTTCAGTTTAAAATTAAAAAAAATTGATAAATGTCAATCATGACGATAAGCTTCATAGATTTTAAAATTAATATGTAGTTTCCCCTTGCTCGAGGGTACATTTCATTACATGTACGCGCCATGATGAACCCATATGTTGTGGGCAAGGAACATACCACTCTCAAGGATTCTTTATTTATTACACAATTCAGAGAATCATCTACAATACGAGTAATGGTGTTACCTTCACGAGCTGAGAGTTTCACTGTTTAGCCTTTAGCTACTTTCCCCTGCCCCTGAGATATTATTTGTTGGGGTTCTAGAAGGGCATCTCATCATGCACTCATAATGTAACATTTAGCTACACATGGCATTTAATCCTCATGTATTTCCTTAACCTTCAATCTTACTTTCAATCTCCTAATTGCAATCCATGAATAATGATGTCCCACTTTTTTTTCAGAATTTATCTTTCTTCATTTATTAATGTTGCATGTTTCTAAGAAAAAATCTAACAACTAGGGGCAAATCAATAGAAATCTAGATTCCCTAGTCTTATTTCACGCATATTGAAATCCAACAGATTGATTTCTATCCAATGCTCATTGTCCACGCTAGGTACGACATGACCCATATTGATTGGTTATCATAGGACACATAAACAAATTAACACAATTCATGCTATAGGTGACACGATCCATTTCAAGACAAATATTTATGTTTTTATATTGGTGATCTAAGGTAGACACTGCCCATGTTATGAGGAACATGGTCTGTGTTGTAGATCATGGCTTCAATTAAGAGTTTAAGACACAACCAACGTTAAGAAGGACACAACCCATGTTGCAATGATTGGGCACATTTGATATCACCTTTACTATAAACATGATCACGCTCAGGGTGATGTGGTATGTCTTAATGGATTGATTATGATTCATTTTAGAATCAAATAGACAACATCACCCACATCTAGGATGATGTAGTGCATGATAGGGTTTTCAGGCGGTAGTGGATCTAACTATCGTTCTTATCCCGAGAGTCGTTTAGACGTAGAAAACTAAGACTTTTTAGAACAATTAAGGATTGAGCAACATATGCAATATAAATCATAAGACATCTTATACCTCTATTTATTGTCGCAACAAATATCGAAACCCTAGAATTGATCCCCTTATTAAATGCCTTATTGAACCTAAATCATTTTTTTGCACTAGATAGTTCTCATTGATTCTCTTTCATGATGAATCTTCTTCTTGACCTCTTTACTTCCTATTGACCTTGCACCCTCATATCTATCATCTTCTATTGTTGATGATGTTTTATCACCATAAGGAGAGAAGATGGGAGAGAGAGACCACGGGGAAAAAATATTTGGGGGGAAGATGAGGTTTTGAATCCTTTAAATAAAGAAAGTTAGTCTCTTTAGATAGAGTTTGAATCAAATAATTCTTTGGAATAAGTTTGCACAGGATTAAGACTCTTTAGGAATGAGTTTGTATTTAATTGGAACCTTATATGGTAATTAGAATATGAGGATAACAATTTGATTATGACTCAAATATTTTTTTTCCTAATTATAATAATATTAGTTTACCTTAATCATTACAAGTTGAGTTGTAAGTAGAATTAAAATTATTTTATTCTGAAATAAAATGCATAAGGTTCAAAATCATTACAAAAACATATTTCTATTTAGTTGTCCTCGGGTACGCATCTTGAAAAAAATGTGAATTTAAATTATATATGGTTCAGAAGACCAAATAAATTAGATATAAAAGATATATATTGTATTAGCGTATGATATATGCATGTGATGTCAATTCTACAAAACTTCAAGTCGACACTATATGCTCGCTTGACCTATGGAATTTGTAGTCAATGAAATCATCGAAAATGATCGGATGAATAAGAGCACAATGGTTGTATTAAATCCTAACCAAAATTAAAAAATTTAGTAATTTTTCACTTTTAGCATGGTGCAAAGAAATAGACAAAAGAGAAGAATCACACACATAGAAGACACAAAGATTGAACAAGATTCATTTTTAATTGGGATACATTTTGGAGTAGTGGTTTAGTTCTCTCTTTGATATGGAAAAAAAAATAACAAATGATAGAAGATGTAGAATAATCTTAACCTAGAAAGTTTATATATGAAGTCGCAATATAAAATTAGAAAATATAAAACGAAACATGAGTTTATAAATATATCCTATATAGGATGGGCAGCTTCGTCATCCCAACCAATCGAGAGGTTGTATTGCATATGGGCCATAGGAGTTTATTGTTAGATTAAGATTCAAATCATTATCAACAAAACTTCATCTTGACTTGAATGATCTACAAAATATAATATCTCTCATACACCATGTTCGCCTTGGGGCTATTGTCAATTGTTCATGTTAATTAAGCAAAGCTCGAAGTTGCTCTAGGAATTGGCTTGGTGAACATATCAACTGGATTATTTGCCGTACCAACCTTCTTCAACTTGATTCTCTTCATAGTACAAATAAAATGATATTTAGCATCAATAAACAATGCAATATATCATCTTTGTTTTCTTCCCTAGAATGTTATGCAATATTTTGATTCCTTTTTATGCAATGCTTTGAATTAATGCTCTAATTCTTTTTCTATAAATTATTTGGATCAATGCTTTGGTTGCTTCCAATGCTTTGGATCAGACTATGTTCAATGCAATACTTTAGTTCATGTGGATTATCTTTTTATCTTTGAGTTATTTCATTAGTGACTTTGAAGATGACTTTGAGGGTGACTTTGAAAGGGGCTCATGAGTTCTTTGGAGGTTCACCAATAAAAGGTCAATGGTGATGCACAAACCATGACAGGGGTCCATAGGAGGAAGGATGCTTGAGAATACTCTTTGTTGCAAGGCGGAGAGCATGGTAGGCAACAAGAACTAAGTAGCAGTTGTTCTATCAGTCCCCACAATACAATGGTATATTTCTTTGCTCCCAACTATGTAGTATACGACAACATCATTATTTATTTAGTGAATATGGATGATCCTTATCTTTTCCACATATTAATCCTTAACATTCATGAAAGACCTACAACCATCCATTGTTTGGGAATTTAAAATGAAATATAAAAGAATAATCATCCAAACCAACGGACACGAGCCTTGTCAAATAAAAACATTGGTTGTGTTACATGATGTATATACTATCGACTATCATCAACACGAGTGGTGTCAAGATGTGACATGGTTGTGTTCCATCCATGCATAAATAATAAAACTCCATCTGACATGAATGTGTTTGAGGGTTGTGTCTTGTCTCCTACCTGGGTCATGTCATAACCAACGTTCGATTATTGAACTAAATAATCTAAAATAGATCGACATGTTAGGGTAACATGGACCATGTTCAGCTCAACTTGTGTCATGTTTCATGATCGATATATTATTAGGGCTTTTTTCCATGTTCGAGAAAGACATAGACCATGTCTTTACTAGCATTTGATTCATTTATTTAGTTACTCCAAGACATATCTTCTCGCGTTAGGATGATGTTGGCCATGTCACTAAGGATGAGGATCGTTCCTGAGGAGGACGTGATCCATGTTCGAACGTCCAGAATCATAATTTCATTATTTTCGATGAATTTAAATCCATTTTTGGCACATAAATATCATATGATTATGTCAGAATAATATAATCATCTAAGACTAAACATGGGTCAAAACATCATAATTATAACAATAAACTATCTAAACCTAGGGTAAAAGCCTAGGATGCAATTATCTATTATGAGAGACATATCTAGAGGGATCCGCTTATGTAATATTTATTTTGTTGTTGGGTGTTCTTTCTTCGCGCTCTGACGGTTCTTCGCTTTCTTCCCCTTGAACTTTGTGTTGTCGTTGATCTCCTTCACATTCTCTTCTGCGTCTGGGAGAGAAGAAGAGAGAAGAGGGAGAGAATCCTATGATGGCTAGGGCTTGAGGGAGCAATAATGAATTATGAGGGTTTCTATACCCTAGGGTTTTATCTATCGGAGTTTTTTAGGACTCCATCCATGTTTAAAATGACTTAAAATCTATTATCTAAATTTAATTCAAAATTATTATTTATTAAACTCAAAACTTTAGAACCTTTGAGCACAACACAACCCGTTTGAACATGCCCCTTGTTGGGCTTGTCACGCAGACCGGGTGTTACATCTTCAACTATGCTTTTCAACTAGATTCCTTCTTTGCAACATCTATCTTTTTTTTCAAAATAAAGTATTTTTTTCTGTTTTTTGCAACATCTATCAGTGATATGTATTTTGTCTCTATATGAATAATGTAAATGAAGACTATAAAGTAACCTTCCAACTGGCAATATAATTGTCCAAAGTGAAAACATAGTTTGTCGATGTTCTCCTCGACGTCTACAACATAATTTGACTTTGAATAACTAACAATCAAATACTTTGTATCATTTTCATAGATGAGGTTGATATCGAATGTTCCTCTCGTTTATTGAAATATGCACTTTATTACATGTCAGGCCTCTTTCTCTACATTGCTCATGGACCTACTTATGAAATTAATTATATGTGCAATATCAGGTTTCGTGCACACCATATCTTATATTAAACTTTCAGGAACATTGACATAAGGATCACGACATGTTAACACCTTATCTACATCAAATTTAGGTGAGAAATCTCTGAAAATGTGTACATTTGTATAAATAATCTTATTGTTAAAGTTGCTCACATGTCAATCATGATGGGTAAGTTGTTTGTTGGATTTTGAATTGGTCTAGGGATCGAATCTGCTTAGTGACATATTTTATTTTCTTTCTTTGTGTTTAACCCTATGTACCCACCTTTTCACAATTTCACCCCTAGAGTACTAAATTTTTGTATGATTAGGTTTTCTTATCTCATCTCCTTATTTTTCTAATAAATTTACATATTACTAGTTTTTGCATAGCATAGCCTATTTTTCATATAATAAATCCATAATCTATCTTTCAGACAAGTATTAAACTTTATTATGTTACTCCCGACCAGGCTAGGCTTCGCATTAATGGGAATCGGTCATCGACAACTCGTAATAATCTATCCTCTGGGGCATACGACGATTCGTGACACCTTTCAGCAATCAGGTTACATGAAGGCATGTATGTTAAGCCGATAGGACCTGTATCGAGCAAAGTCACTTTTTCTATCATAGGGCATTTTTTCTCAAGTGGTCCTGCCATAATGTAGTCCTACTCATTCTATTGCACTGGCACAATTAAATATTCTAATTTTTTTTTCAGAACTTAGATTGAATCTTAATATGTCTCACCTCAATGCTGCAAGGGGAAGAGAAGAGTGACTATATTTTCATTTTAATTGTTTGAATTCATTTACTACAACATTAATGTATTCAATGTATCTTTATTAATTTAAAATTTAAATCGTGCATGATATTATGCATAGTAATATTTTTATATATGAATATATACAAAAAAAACTTGTGCAAATATTTTTGTTAATATCTTAACATAATTATATTTTTTATGTTTATTATTCTTCATGTTACTTAAGACAATATTTTACCTTGCTAAGTTTTAAATTTATTTTTCATTGAACCACAAAATTAAATATAAAATATTCTTTTGTAGTTAACTATATGGGAAAATATTATAGATAAAAAAAGCCAATTAATGAAAAATCATAAATTTAAATTTGGAGCAAATAGATATGAAACTTAATTATTAATCTTCCAACTCAAGAAAATTGTGTGTAACGCCCCCAAAAATACATCCGAATTCAATTATTCGAATATACCTTTGGAAACATTACTCAACATAAAACATACACATATAATCTATAAAGTATAATCTAGAGAGCTGACTCGACTTATAAGAACATTAGTAAAATGCAGAAGTCTTTTAAAATAAAATTAAAGCTAGTCTCATAACCACTGTCATAAGTACACTTAAGGAAAAGAACTTTATTACAACTTCATAATTCTGAAAAGAAAAGATTTAAACTAGACTAGCAGAGCCATGTGCAATCCACTCATCACAAGCATTTATTGCCACCCATGCCATCCATAACTTAACAAGCATTTAAGTGCCTGCAGGATCAAATAAAGTGGAGGCAATTCTCCATGAGTCTGTGAAAACTCAATATGTAAGGCATAATTAGCACATCGATATAAAAATCATAATAGCATGAATCATGTACACAAGGACATAGACATAAAGCACATATCATTAACCAAAATCATATGAGTGATAATAGATATCAAATATCATTCCTTTCTTACATTTTATATCATCTTTATCATTGGCCCACATATCATATATTTTACTTTTATGCTTGAGCATACTATTCATAAAGAATAAATCATACATAATCATAAAGAATAAATCATACATCATCATCANACATTTTATATCATCTTTATCATTGGCCCACATATCATATATTTTACTTTTATGCTTGAGCATACTATTCATAAAGAATAAATCATACATAATCATAAAGAATAAATCATACATCATCATCATCATAATCATCATCATTATCATCATTATTATTAATGTTTGCCTCTGGATATAAGTTCGTCGTTACATTTAATGACTTTGTGACTTTGGGTAATTTTACATAGAGCGCTCATATTCGCCCAGACTCAGGATTGCCAAACATGCCCCTTTAGGGGAAGGATGCACGTGAATCCTTTTCGTTGCATGGAGGAGAGAAATTCATACAACAGGAACTCTACAGTTTTACTGCAATTACACTATGAGTCCCAACATAACTTAACATGATATACATAACATTACTCCCGGCAATCGGCCACAATGATGACTTATTAAATCTTCTTGTATTTATTTAATATAATATAGATCACACATATAAGACCGGTCTATAATATTTGAGTCCCCACAATATGACATAAGCATCATAATATCTCAACAGAATGAACATATTCTTAATTCATATGCATAATGATTCATAACAACATGGCATGCATAAAGATAAGTTTCTACAATAAGACAAATGCATTCACATCTTAACACTACTTCTGCTTCTAACGTGCTGTACATATAATACAAGTGAGCACAAATGTAATCATTACAAACATGTTCACCTTATATCACAAAGCATCACATATGAATCCAAAATTAAATAACAACCTTCGATTCACATCTTATAAACACACCGGCTGCCTTGGGCAGCAATTCTACTATTCCAGACACCTGACGCGCCAAGTACTATTGCGCCAGGCGCTGCTGCTTGGAGTGGCAGCGCCTGTCTAGCGCTACTGCCCATGGCAGTAGCACCTGGCACTGCTGCCTATGGCAGCAGCCCAGCAGTGGCAGGCGCTGCTGTTTATGGCAGCAGCCCCCTGCCTGTTTTGGCGCTGCAGCACAAAAGGTAGCGGCGCCTGCCTGCCAGGCTCGTGGTGGCTACAGCGCCTGCGCTTTCAGGCGCTGATTTAGTGCACCCACGATCCAGTAATAGACGAATAAAAAGAATCACGAAAAAGAATCATTTATAATTCATTATTCAAGAAAACTCATGATCTAATAAATTGGATATTTTATGATCGAAACCTAATATAATAAAATTGAAATAACAACACTACGATATCAAATTTATATAATAAAAACTGATAATCATGCATTATTCATCTATTTTATAATTTTTATATCGATGAGTGATCCGCCAAAACATACCTATTTGATTTAACGTTCCTCTCTTTTCTAATTCCCTTTCGACGAATCTTCTCCTTGATGTCGTC
>LTAE01013610.1:0-12374 GCA_001647135.1 Pontederia paniculata | reverse complement strand
TATATATATATATATATCCTAAACTTATAAATTATACACAAAACAAATAAATTTATAACAAATAGTATTTTTTTAAAATAATATAAAAATTCTAAATTATTAATATATTACAATAATTAGTAGTAAATTAATTATTATCTATAATATATTATAATAATCAGTCTATAAATAATAAACAATTATTTAATTATAATGATAAAAATAATAAAAAATATTATATTATTATTTCTTTAGTTCTTTTTATTATTTATTTGCATAATATTTTAAAGGATGAATGTGAAAATAAAAATATAATGGATTACCACCTAGATTGTCAGCTCATAAATACTATGCATTCAGTTAACGTAAATGACTAAAGTGAACAAAATAATATGATAAATTCAAATAATTTAATATAAAATTATCATAGATTACTTCAAAGACAATGTTTGAAAAGGGGGCATTTGGGCCCTCCTTCCATGTTTGGGAGGATGTTGTGGGCCAAATGTTGCCCTCCCAAACAGAGCATAAAAAAACGTTTCTCTAAGGGTAAAATTACATGTTATAATTTAAAACAAATAATCAAAATTTGGATAAAATTTAACGGGAATCTAAGTAACAAATATAGATAAGAAAAAAATTACTTCAAGATTTTTTAGAGGAAATAACCGTCTCTAAGCAATTCATTACAAAAGTATGGAGAATCTACATTCGGAAACCTATATTTTATTATTCAATTTATTGGATGGCCATGAATTATAATTAAACATACCATATCTTTTTTGAGATATATCAATGGGACTATTTTGATAATTCAAAGCAAGGACAAATATATTGTGATTGTTTAATAATTAGATTACTATAATCGTAAGTTAAATATGTTATCTTACTAATAATATAAATTCGTTGAAAAGAAGTATACTAATTTATTGTAAACTAAACTTACTCATATTTTATGTTAATATTAAAATAAAATGTAAAAGAAAATGAACCAAAATTATGAGAAATTTTGATTCAATGTAAACAAAGTGCAAAAAAATATTGATGCAAATTACGAGTAATTTTGATGTATTGTGTACTCGTTGTCCTTTACAAATTAATAAATAATTAGTAGATCAATCAAATAGACGTTGGTTTGCACTCCATTTCTCTAAACATGAAAAGAAAAGAAACGCCCGCGCCGAAACTAGATTTAAAACCTTTTTTTATTATACAAAAGTATGCGTCATCACTATACAAATTACATTATCATCTCTAAGTAATTTCCATACTTGACTCATCGTCATCTCCTCATTTTGTGTAAAAATAATTTTACATCGTTGTGTATAGTTAGCTTTTTGGATTAATAGCTTGTGTTGGAAGTACAATCTTGTTGGTGTTCCTTATTGTTCTTCTTGTCCTACATATGCACTCTACAAAAATGCCACCATTTTTATCCTCTTTCTCTCTCTTTATTTATTTTAATTTCTCATTCTTTCCAAGTTTAAGACGAATAAGAGGTTGTTGCGTTGCTTTAATAAGTTGCTAAAGTACAAGTTATGGTTCATGCATGTCATGTTCTAATTTTAAACTATTTGTTGCTAACAATGTTGTAATCACCCTTAGTCGCTTAAAGAAGCATCTTTAAATTAAGCCATCCGAGAAAAGGGAAACACGCATCTTAAAAGTTCTCTATGGGCTTTTTAGGATCTACTTGGATACATATTGATCCCATGCATGTCATCTTTAATAGATTAGGAATTAATTTGGCGTGAGGAAGGTCCATGTGATGCTAACAATAGCGTTACTTCTTTCTTTTATATTCGAAATTAATAGTCTTATCTTAAAAGGAAGAGAAAAGAAAGACCTCATGTGATATTTATATTTTGAAACATGGATAAATGATTAATTGATGATGCATCTAACTTGCAAATAAATATGTCATGGTTGCATAAAACAATATGATTAGGATCATGAGGTAGACATGATTAGAATGGGGAATCAAAGCAACATATATACGCGTGCGAATTCCACGTTGATTTCTTTGACTTGTGTCTCTTACTGAATGAATGGTTTGAACTTTGAAGCATCATAAACAGCATATGGAGGTGGTGGCTTCCTTGTGTGGAGTCCACTCTCCATTGACAAAGTCAATTAGGACTATTGGCCTTCATTTGTAACTCAAAGATTTTCAAAGTGTGTTCAAAATGTACCCTGGAGAAAATCTTTGTTTGTATTAAGATCCACTTATTGTGATTTTCTTTTCCATCACAAAAAAAGAGACATTGAAGCTCAGTTGGAGGGGGAAATATTTAACGGCAAAAGAAAATATTTTCTGAGTTCTGTAATAAATATCAAATTAAATTTCATATTAATTATTGTTTATACATATGCGATAGAAGAAGAGAAAATATTTCTGAAAATCATTTTTTCTCTTAAAAAAACATATTTTTTCCTCAAAGTTATATACAACTCGTCAATGAAATAATATCGGAAAATCCAAAAAAATATTTTTATTCAGAGTCCAAATTGAAAAATGCCTTTATTGGAAAAAAATGAAAAATTGTTTATAATCTACAATTATTATTTTTCGATTGACACAATAATTTTTGAAGTTTATCTCGAATATGATAATAGACCTTCTAACAAAAAATTATTGCTTATAATATTTTAAGCGAGAATGAACTACTTATCATCCTATTTTAATATCGTTAATAATTTAATCAAAATCTTATTTAATTCTTAATCATATATATAATAAAAAGATAAGATAGTCCTTAAAACAAGGTCCACTAATACATACTTGGACTTGAAAAAAAATGTCATGACCTTTGATTCCATTTACTCTGTCTCTAATTCATAAAATGTTCAAGGTATATGCAAATTTATTTAGGTGGAAATAATTAAGTCAAGATATTTACAACTATCCTTTTATTAGTAAGGCCCAAGAGACTTTCAAACACAGTGTTGTTACAATCGGACCGGACCGATCAGTCCGACCGATTTAACCGTCGACCGCTCACTAAGATAGTTTTGGTTCGCTCTTCAAACCGAACTAGCATTCAGACCGTTTTGAACCGGTCAAACCCGGTCAAAACTCGGGTTTGACCGCTTGAACCGGACGATTTTCATCAGATCGGCCGGTTTAATCAGACCTATCAATAATTGCTCTTTTGTTCAAAAGTGAAAAAAATAGTGTCATCACTTGGAGCTGAACCAGGGGCGGACCCACATATATCTCGGGGGGAGCATTTTCGGTATATAAGTATATATATACGTATATACTAGTAGTTATAGTCAATAAATAAATTAAATACTAATAAATTATCACAATTAGCTAACTGACATAGTGGATAGGTGGTTTTGACAAGCATCTAGAAGTCTAGTGTTCAAATTCAAGCCCCTCCCATATTTTTTTTAATTTATTGTTATATATTTTGACCCCTCCTAACATTTTGGTCCCCCTATCTTTTCTTCCTGGGTTCGTCCCTGAGTTGAACCCTGATCTATCAATTCAATTGTCATCTACTCTACCACAATGCTAAATAGTGTCTAAGGAGAAGTCTAATATTATATATATATATAAGATTTATGTGCAAATGACTTTCCATTTTCATTTAAATAAATTTGCTTTATGCAAATAACATAGTGCTTTTGCATTTTTTGTTTTTTTTGGATAAAAAAATATTAAAAAAATGAATCATTGAATAAAAAAAGTTAGATTGTTATTTTAATTATCTTCCAAGTTTAACATTTTTATGATGTTTATTAATAATTGAATTCATGAAATATATATTTATAAATTATAATGTATATTTGATATTAAAATAAAAAACATTATTGTCATTTATCTTTAATTGAAACTTGTAAATTATGTTATTATAAAATAATATGTAATTCTATAATAATTAAGATATATGTGTTAGTAGATGTTGTAAATAAATATACTATTTTATTATTAACCGGTTTCGGCTTGATCGGTTCGACCTGAATCAGGAGCCTCGTCGGATCAATGTCCGATCCGATTCTAATAACATTGTTCTTGTTCAAACGCATGTTCAGTTATATGTCTCTTTAATTAACAAACAACAACAACATTGACCACATATTTTTACCTTGGAGGTCAAGCATTTTGGATTATAGTTAATAAAAAGTTGGCGCAAGTGATTCTTTTTAAGTGTGCTTAATGTTCATGTATACTTCAATTAATTATTAACATTAGTAATGGAACAGACATGTTTTTTTTCTAATCTCCTGTTTATCTTTTGTAATAAGCTAAGAAAACAATGCTTTCTTTATATATTACAGTAGTCAATGTGCATCTTATTAACACTAAGACAAACATGAGTTTGTCATTACTCATTAGTGTGCAAGTTTCCAACCTCTTTCCTTCCTTCCTCCACACACACACTCCTCTCTTACAGTAGTCAATGTGCATCTTATTAACACTAAGACAAACATGAGTTTGTCATTACTCATTAGTGTGCAAGTTTCCAACCTCTTTCCTTCCTTCCTCCACACACACACTCCTCTCTCTCTCTCTCTCTCTCTCTCTCTCTCTCTCTCTCTCTCTCTCTCAGATTGCTTTACTGACTCTCAGTCTTCCTAAAATTTGGCACATTTTATCTTCACACTTCCTGTTGCCAACCCCTCTTCCTCATCCTCTGCCTTGCTTCCCGCTTAGAAACTGCAACCAAAATTTAAGCGAGAGAGAGAGAGAGAGAGAGAGAGAGAGAGAGAGAGATTGCTTGCCGGGAGCTCCATTGGCCACCGCTACCTCCTCTTCTACTCGTTTCTCATGCGTACAAGGCAACACCTTAAATCCGTGCTTCTCGCCTTCTGAAACCTCCTCCCTTTATTAACACCTCCGCATTCCCCTGTTCCGAGAAAAAAAAAAAGCTTGGATCTTTTCGGTTTAATCCTCAGAAAGCACTCAGCTTTCCTATTCTCTTGACCCTTCTTCGATATCTTCTTCGATCTTTCCTCTGAATAATCCATACATCTTCGCCCTTGTTTGATCTCCTCCTCGTTTCCATCTCATCCGAAGCATCTTGCTGATCTGCTGACAAGATTCACAAAGATCCGATCTTTTTCAGCAAAGTTCCCATCTTTCCTCTATTTTTGCTCAGTGAGGATACACAAAAAATCACTCTTTTTGTACAAACTTATTGCATTCCTGAGATGGGCAACCACCTCAGCAGGAGGTCCAGCACGCCGCCGGTGTTACCGGTCAACGGGATCGCCGGAGTCTCCGTGGATGCCGCATCAGTCGCCGGCCCCGGCCAACCAAACGTCCAGTACTCGGCCGGGTTGAGCTCGTACGAGGCGGCCTGCCGCCTCGACCCGGAGCTCCAGACGTTCGATACCACCCTCCAGCAGCGCACGAGTCGCGTCATCTCCAGCCTTGCCGTCGGCGTCGAGGTCCGCGCGCTCTCCTTCGACTCCCTCAAGGAAGTCACCGGGTGCCTGCTCGAGATGAACCAGGAGGTGGTCAAGGTCATACTGGAGTGTAAGAAGGACATCTGGAAGAACCCCGATCTCGGCAGCCTCGTCGAGGACTACTTCGAGAATAGCCTTAAGACCCTCGACTTCTGTACATCTCTCGAGAAGTGCCTCAAGAAAGCTCGAGATGGTCAATTGATCATCCATGTCGCCCTCCAGCGTTTCGCAGAAGAGGAGGCCGAGGAAGTCGAGGAGGACATGGTCAAGAAGTATGAGAGGACGCTGGAGGAGTTGAAGCAGTTCAAGGCTGCCGGCGATCCTTTCACGGAAGAATTCTTCCAGGAGTTCCAGTCTGTTTATAGGCAGCAGCTCACGATGTTGGAAAAGCTGCAACTGCGGAAGTGCAAGCTCGACAAGAAGCTCAAATCCATCAAGGCGTGGAGGAAAGTTTCGAGCATAATCTTTGTGGCGACATTTGCGACTGTGCTCATCTGCTCAGTCGTGGCGGCCGCCATAGCTGCGCCTCCTGTTGCAGCAGCATTGGCTGCTGCTGCAGCTATTCCCATCGGATCGATGGGAAAATGGATTGACTCTCTGTTCAAGAATTATCAGAATGCTTTAAAAGGACATAAGGAGATAATAAGCTCAATGCAGGTGGGCGCCTATATAACCATAAAGGATTTGGACAGTATCCGGGTACTGGTGGATAATTTAGAGATTCAGATAAGATCTTTGCTAGACAATGCTGATTTTGCCCTGAGGGGTGAGGAAGCTGTGAAGTTTGGAATTGATGAAATTAAGAAGAAATTGGAGTTGTTCATGAAGAGCATTGAGGATCTGGGAGAGCAGGCGGATCTATGCAGCAGAGATATACGGAGGGCAAGGACAGTCGTATTGCAAAGAATCATTAGGGCTCCCAAGTGACAAATACAATTTAGAGGGTATGTTTTATGGTATCATTCTTTTCCATCAACATGTTGGATCATTTGGTTTCTTTCCAAAAACCGAGTAGTTGATACAGTTCAGAATTCATGTATCAAAAGTTGTTGGTGTTTGTCTTTGTGAAATATAGAGAATAACTTTCATAAATGCATCCTTTTGAATTGATGAGATCATGTTGCAGTTTCTTTTCTTTTATCTTGTCACATCTTGCTTGCCAATGATAATGTTTTGTACAGTGTTTTAGACTAGGCAAAATTTGTAAATACTTTTTCTAATAGAGAGTGGTTGTTTCATTCTTTTGCTTTTGTGACTTCCCTCTGAGTTAGTTATTTACTGACTTTTCATATAAAAGAACGAGTCTTTCAATCATATTGTTGAAGGCTGCTTCAAGAATACATTCAACATGTATTTTTTGCTTATCACCTCTCATATTTTCCATTCACTAGAAGCTGTTATAATTGTATTGTCTATTGCTTGGCTGTTATGTTAACAGTTAACCTCTTCACTTACATTCTCAAGCTAGTTCCAATTTTAGACTTCTCTTAGAAGAAACGATTCCCATACTGATGCAAACTAACCTTAATCCTAAACTAAATTATTCACTTAAACTTAAACTAAATTATCCACTAAAAGAGAGAAATAAACTAAACCAGAATTTTATTCGTCCAAACATGTTTTCTATTACAATCTTATGGAGTTTATATAGAGTTCCAAACTCTCATATAATCATAACATGGAAACCTAACAAAAGGAACCTAACTAAAGGAAAACTAATCAGAAGGCCTAAACTAAACTAATGGGCTAAAGGCCCACAATACTAAAGAATAATGACTATAGGGCAGAATGCTCATGAACTTCTTTGTTCTACATCAATTCTCCCCGGTTGAGAAAAACTCGACTTCGACGAGTTGCAAGACGATACAAGTGCAATAGGGTAGCATCAAGATGTTGGAAGTTAGCTTCATTGATCCAAATAACAACAGTAGGGGGATGATTGATCCAACGGATAAACATGCGTTGATGATGACGTCCATACGAGAACTTTGGGAACTCTAGACTTATCAAGTTGCTAAAATATTCTCATATGAGGCACTAGAAAGTGTGTCTTTGTAAACATCGATTTCATAATATGAAGTTGTGCGCTTCTATTGCTCATCCTTTGAAGAAAGAATTAGAAAATTTGAAATAGCAAATCAGGGCAAAGAAATGTGTCAGTAGTAGCAGAGGATTCCAACATACTGTCAACTTTCTCGAAAATAATTGATGAGTCAACAATAAGAGGATTGATATTCGAAAGCATTGGCTGGACAAAAGGAATATCCACAGAATTTGACTCAACTAAAGGAGTCTGAGAATCAAGAGGATCATTTAAGAAGGGCATATTGACCTCTTCAAAATAAGAATTATCATCCTGTGGGGACCTATCATACATAGGGAAAAGTGCGTCCTTTGAAAAGGGAGGTTCAAGAGGAGTAACACATTGACTATGTGTATCATGTGAAGGACTTTTGGAAAAACTTTTTGGAAAATCACATGGTGAAGGCGACCTAGGTGGATAATAAGGAGCGTGATAAGGTGCATAACCATATGAAAGTGGGTAGGCATAAAAAGGCTGAACATAGCATAATCCATAAATACTATAACTTGATGGATGTGGCATGGTGTAAGATCATAATTCCAAAAAAAGCTTGATGTTGTTCAATGGCTTCGAGCTTACTGCATAGAAGATCAAACTTATGACTAAGATCCTCGTAGGCTTGCTGTGTAGAAGGATGATAACATTTAGAGTATGATGGACAATTAGGACCACAAGAAACTGGGACTTTTGCTGGACATAGCAAAAAAAATTTCAAAATTTCTTTTTTTTTTCAAAAGAAAAAGAACTTATCACTCTTTTTTACTATTCTCTCTTTTTTTGTTTTCTGTTTTTCCTTCTTTTTTTTTCTGTTTGAAACAGTAAATAACTGCCCTTTTTTTGCTGTTTGTTTTATTGACTAAGTCAACATTAAAAGATAGAATAAAATAAACTTGGTGATGCGGACAACAGCGTTGCAGCGACGGCGAGGTGATCGCAGCGGTGAAACAGAGGTGGCAGCAGTTGTCGTGAAGCAAGGGCGTATCGCTAGAGGGTTTTGCAGCGGCAGTTTCTGATCAGAAAGTAGGTTGGTGTCATCCAATGGAGAGTCATGCCGTCCAGCAGCTGACGTCGTTGGATGGAGCAGCTGGTGGACTACAGGGCAGCAGAGAGACGGCAGCGTCAACGTTGGTTGTGATGGGGCAGCTGCGATGGCAGCAGCAACAGAGTGGTGACGGACGGCAGCAGCAGCAGTGCGGAGGTGACGGGGCGCGAACAGGTTGCGTGCAATGATGAGTGAGCGGCGGTGGTGTGTGGGATAGGGAAGAAACAGGGGATGTGTGGGAAGAGGAGGTAGAGCGGCTGTGGTGTGAGGAATTAAGGTTTGGAAGAAGAGAGAGGATTCCAGCCATTTGATGACAATTAAAAGGCTGAATTTGCTCTGATACCACTTGATGCAAACTAACTCTAATCCTGAACTTTTTTCAAAAAGAAAAAAAAACTCTAATCCTGAACTAAATTATCCACTTAAGAGAGAAATAAAGTAAACCAAAACTTTATTCATCCAAACCTATTTTCTATTACAATCTTATGGAGTTTATAGAGTTCCAAACTCTCATACAATCATAATATGGAAACCTACCAAAAAGAAACTTGAAACCTAACAAAAAGAAACCTAATTAAAGGAAAACTAATCAGAAGACCTAAACTAAACTAATGGGATAAAGATTCACAGTACTAAAGACTAATGATTATATGGCAGAATGATCATGAACTTCTTTGTTGCACATAACTTTCGTAAATGCATCCTTTTGAATTGACGAGATCATGTTGCAATTTCTTTTCTTTTATCTTGTCACAACTTGCTTGCCAATGATAATATTGCACACTGTTTTAGACTAAGCAAAATTTGTAAATACTTTTTCTAATAGAGAGTGATTGTTTCATACTTTTGCTTTTGTGACTTCCCTCTGAGTTAGTTATTTACTGACTTTTCATATAAAAGAACGAGTCTTTCAATAATCATTTGTTGAAGGCTTCTTCAAGAATAAGTTCAACATGTATTTTTTGCTTATCACCTCTCATATTTTCCATTCACTAGAAGCTGTTATAATTGTAGTGCCTATTGCTTGGCTGTTATGTTAACGGTGAACCTCTTCACTTACATTCTCAAGCTAGTTCCAATTTTAGACTTTTCTCAGAAGAAACGATCCCCATACAGTCATGATGTTTGTTGCATTCCAATTTTCAGTTTTTGGGATTTATCCAATACAGGGTTAGTTCAAGTTTATTAAACTTAATGTTTCCAAAACTTTCTTAAATGTATTTCAGCTTATGCTTTGGTTGTTCCTGAAACTTGTATGTGGTTTCTTATAATTTGTTTATCATGGTAAAAACACGTCTTCTATTTTGACTGGAATCAATCCCATTGGTCCTACTTCAAAAGTTTGCAAGGGAACGCATTTACTAATCGATACTTCTAAAGACTTAAGTATTATGTCTGATAACTCCTACTGGCTGTGATACTTCTAAATTCCAATGATGATCACAACTTGAGGTTTAATATTTTCATCGTATGGGTGTGTAAAAACTAACAGTATCATATGTGCAATTAATGCAATACAGTTCATCGAGGTAACCATGCCGACAAGCACTGGTGAAAACAACAGTGTATAGAAAAGCTGACATGCGGTTTGTAAATATAAACATTATAAGACTGTGAGTCGGTGACAGTTATGACTTAAGATTGCACATGATATGTATTATGCTTTTGATGAAACATATGTTCTTGTACACTCATGCAGAAAAAACATCAGAATACATAGGATACACTCATGTTATTACCATTGACCATTGTACACTCCAACTATTTATGTACAGGCATACTCACATGTTGCCAAAATGTTGAGGACAACTTGACTTGCCATCAATTTATTAGTTGAGCTAGTGAAGTATATGTTTTATCCTTCTGTTATCGTTTAGTTTTAATGATTCTGCAACTTCGAGCATACACATACCTTCCAAGAGCAAAAAGAACATTTGCATCCAGTAAAGAATCAGCCACCTGATTTATAAAAAAAATATTATTGTGCCTCATAATGCTTCATTTCAAAGTGCTCAGTTTGAGTTTCTAGTCTTGCTTTTGGTGGCATAAGAGGTCTAACCATTTCATTTACAGAAATGGCAATTCCATTTATTAGTGGCAAGAGTAGCCCCTTCCTACTTGAGACATACTATTTGGCTGGTAACAATTAAAGTTATGTCTTTCTTGGTTTTACCTTTATAGGATCAAGGATGTAAAGATCGGCCACTCTGCTTTGCTTTAGCCAAGGTACTATTCCTATACCTGGCTGAAAATCAAGGAAGCAGATTACAGCCCAATGAACAAAGACAAAGATCCGCAAGTTCTATGACTAAGCTAAGAAATGTTTTCAGAATCACTTGTGATCTTTCTGGGTTATCTATTGTCATTTCATGCACTTTGAAATTTTACATTTTGTGGAGTATTTTTCCTACTTCCATCTCCTAGTAGTGTGCATGTACTGACTCGATGACAGACCAACCACATGTTTATATTTGCTTCATGATTTTATGTAGTTATTATGTAGCATTAGTATGGTGTCCCATATGATTCTTTTCTCAAACATTATTTTATTGTGATATAATAAATATTTATCTTATAAAAATAATATATGAGATTTGGTTTTAGTATTTTTTTAAGCATATCATATTTTTATTATCATAAACATATATAGTTTTAAAATATTTGAAAACTCTTTATTTTATTTGGACTTATCACATGACTTGGTGAGAGAGAGTGCAACTTGACATCTTCCACTTATACTTATAGAGGTTAAATATATATTTTGAAAGATATATATAATTATGATTAAATAATTATTTTTAAAATATGTCAACTTTTTTTCCTAACATTTCATTATTTAATGGTGACATTGGTAACTTATCCAGATGAGTATCACCAATAATTACATGTTTATCCTTTTTTAAACTTTTATCATTTTCTTTCGCTGATAAACTTTAAACATGTTTCACATACGCACATGCGTACGCGCGCATATATATATATATATATATATATATATTTATATTGTGTGTGTGTTTCTACACTAAAACCTTTAACACATTGGAAAAAAAAATTAAGAGCTTGACACATGACTTTACTTTAATATATCACTTGATATTTTTATCGTCGTAACCTCTCCTATTATAGATATAAATATAAATATATACTAAGATATTCTTTTAGTGTACAGATATTAACTTTTTCTGTGACACTTTTTTAACATAAGATACTCTCATTTAATAGGAAAGTTCTGAAAAAATTATAAGACGTGGCAATATTTATCTCACAACGTTGAGTGACATCAATTTTATAACCATTATTATCTACTTCATATCATAATGTGAGACTAAAAGCAAGTAATACACACACATTATTGTTATATTGTATATATATTATAATTATTATATTGTTGTTTTGTTATTGTCAGATTCAACATAAAAAAAACTTAATGCAATATATATTATTGCTATTTGTTCAAATGTTTAACACATAAATTTTTTATCTTAATATTATGTGACATACACATTATGTTAAAACATACATATATATGTAGGATCTAGATGACACCAAGAGGGGGGAGGGTTGAATTGGTGTATTAAAAATCTCTCTCTTTTACGTTTAACCTAGATGTGTTGTTTCAGCGGAAGCATACATATGCGAGTATAAACACAAGTAGAGAGAAAAATGAACAACACACAAACACCAAGTTTGTTGATGAGGTTCGGCCGAACTCCTGGCCTACGTTCCCGCTTCGATCTTCTCACACTGAGATCTCCGGAGATCACTACTTCCTTCTTCAAGGGCGAAGGCTCCCTTACAACTTCTCCTTTCTTGCACCGAGGACAAGGAGATAACCTCTTACAGAATCCCTCA
>LTAE01013605.1:0-12386 GCA_001647135.1 Pontederia paniculata | reverse complement strand
TCACTTACAAATTTGTGATCATTCAAAACATTCTCGAGATCCTAGATTCAACAATAATTATAAAATTAGACATTTAAACATTACAAGTCTAGCATCAAAAAGGAAAACAATCAATCATATAGATGCATTAATGTTGAAAATACAAGTAAGAGTTGAGCTATTGTTGAAATTATTCTAAGTTCTAGTCTCCAATTAGGGTACACAAGATTGTCCATGTAACAGGCTTTCAACTGATGACTCCTAGACCAGATGGTCTTAGGGCAACAGGTGTTAAGGGCATGCCTCGAGTCTAATTGCCCGATCAAACACTGGTTCTAAAAGATGATTTTAAACTCAATTGTGACTTGAGTGCTTCAATGTTTCTCTATATTCCACAAGGTAATTCATGTAATGGGCTTTCAATCGGCAGATCCCAAGCCAAAAGGTTTTAAGTTGCCAAGCAAGAATCCCCTACGAATCTAATAATCCAGATATACCAAAGTTCCAGATAACACTTTTGCACCTACTAAGCAATTGTTATGCGAATCTATTTTTCAAAATTTTTCAATTTTTTTCTTTATACTTATTCAAAATAAGCTCAACGATTACTTAATATGTTCAATAAAAATGCAGATATAATCAGGACATAGTAAAACCAGCTAGACAAGTAATGTAGTACAAAGTTTATAATTTTACATGGCACTAATTGCTTTTCAGAACCCGTTACTCAAGGGATAATCAATAAAAATAACAATAATTAGATTTCATAACATAGAGAGTTGTCTTAAGTCAGTGCTTGAAGTTAGTAAGTGCTAGTAAGTTAGATAGTTTGACACGATATAATGCAATTTTTCTGATAGCATGCAATGCAGAATGCAGTACATAAGCAAACATGCAACAAAATGCAGAAACAAGAAAAATGCATGACAGATGCAACATTCCCAAGCTTTAAATCAAACACTGTCCTCAGTGTTGAAAAGCTTTGAGGAATACAAACAAAAATGCAAACAAAAGTAGAAGCAAGAGACAAAACGACCTAAATGCATCACTGTGGTGGCGGTGGAGGCCAAGGTAGTCCTGTCCCAAAGTGACCCTGGCTAATGTGGTAGTATGCTGGCGTCACATCATCCACTCCAACTGGATCATATACTCTCTATCCTCCTCTCTCATAAAATCCCACATATGATCGAGCTGGTGCCGATGATCATCAAGAGACCGATCCACATAATCCCAGCGGCTCATGTTCGTCTAGTGATACTCTGCCTGGTCTGCTGGAATCCCCTCCAAAGTGCTCTACAGAGCGGCAAAGTCAAAAGCCCTGAAGGAGTAGAAAAGTCATACTGCGGTGCATAAGCAAAGCTCATAAGTACAGCATGCTCCGGTGGCTCTGAAGGGGGGGCAGCGTCCTCGGGCATATGGTACTGTTGCTCGTTGTATGGAGGCTCCTCCTGATAGTCATCCCTGGAATATGAGTGACCCTCCTGATAATCCTGCCGAGAATATGAAGGACCCTGCTGATAATCAGATCTGGCATATGAGGGACCCTCCATCGGCTGAGTGGGTTGTGCAAGCTCCTCAGGCTCATCCTCAGTAGCTAGAGGAGGAAAGTAAAGCCAGTTGGCACGATCCAGAACTGTGATTCGTGCCCTATTACTGCAAGCAATCTTCTCCTTGCGACCCCTGAAGATAAAATATGGCTCACATCGAATCATCGTAATAAGTTTCATATGAGTTACCTTCATACGATAAATACGGGATGGTGCAAGAGGTAGTAAGGGTTCAAGATGAAGCCGGCAGTGTTCTGCGATAGCTATGACCAGGCCGCCAATGACGATGGTCCCCTTAGTCTTCTTCGCGCATTTATGCAAGTTAAAGGCTAAGAAGGAACCAAAATTAATCTGTCTTCCTCCAGCATCGCCCACATGAGAAACAACTTGGTCTCCTTAACAGCCCCATCGCTGTCACCTCACCCGCAGATAGTGCTAGAGTGGATCTTGTGAACATATAGCAGGACTGGATTCTGGATCATGCTCGCCTTGGTGCGCGCCAGCTGTAGTTGGTCCTCTCCTGTAATGTCTCTCCAAAAATGAGATGGGCTGAAATCAATGTTATCAGAATTATGGTTAAGCTCAGGAAATCCAAACACAATCTTAAGTTCCCTCAAAGTCAGTTTAAAATTTGTGTTGTATATCCGGAAGGAGACAGTGGGCACCTCCCATTTGGACCTCTCTCTATGTGGGTGAGCCTGTCGATATGTTCAGCCTCGAAAGCACTCAAGAACTCATAAGTAAGCTTAACATAAGTTGGCCATTGCTTGAGTAAAAACTCACCCATACCGACCCGCCCAAAAAGTGTGACAACATCATCATATATCCCAAGTTGATGCATAGTGTCGAGGCAGGCATATTTAGTGAATGTGATTGGTAGTTGTCCTATCCTCTGATATAATCGCTCCTGCTCCCAGTCTTTGAACTAAAAGTGCACCGGTCTTGGAATCATTGTGGGGTCTGGCATCTGAGCTCGGGCCTCCTCCTCCATGACTTGCAAGGTTCTGCGACGGGGAGGCATCTATCTGAAAACGGTCCGAGCTGAAGAAAACGGCCGGCGTTGATGAACAAGAAAATGGTTTGTGTTGAGGAAATGGCTTGTTTTTGGAGGATGATGTTGCGGCTGTTGAAGTGAACCGCGTTCGAAGAAGAAGATACGAGGTGATTCCGGGCTGCGTTTAACTACGCGGCGTGTTGTTGCAGATGAAATGACACGATTGGTGGCTGGAGTCCGGCGTTGAGGTCTGCGCGCGGCTGGATTTACGCACCTCACGGATGAAGTTGCAGGCAGTCCACGTTCGAGCACGCGGCAGGAGTTTGAAGAACGCGGCCGTCAAGAAGAAGAGCACGGCCGGAGTTGAAGATCTGACGGACCGAGGTTGCCGAGCGCGGTTGAAGTCGTAGAGTGCGGCCGAGCGCGATGGGGAAGAAAACTTCTGGTGAGAGGCACGACCGGAGTTGCAGAACATGTCCGGACGTGTTGGAGAAGAAAAGTGTCGGAGTTGAAGATCTGTCGGACCGAGGTTGCAGGACGCGGGTGATCGAGGCGGCGCGCGGTGGGTGTTTTGAGTTACAATCACGGTCGGCGCGATGGAGAAGAGAGTGTCGTGTGATGCGCGCGGCCGGAGTTTGCAGAACGCGGTTGGACGCGATGGAGAAGAAAGTGAAAAGTCGGATCTGCAGATGGAGGAGAGAAGTGATTTTATAGAGAAAAATAAACAGTACCTCATGAGCGGTTGGTGGACGTGGGCGGTTGGCGCAGCGATCAAGGCGACGCACGGATTACAGAACATAGGCATGTGCGCTGACAAATGTGATGTGTTAAGAACACGGGCCGTGTTCGAAACACGGTCTGTTTTGTACTGCATGATCTCGAGGTAGATTTGATTGTAGTTGACACATGGACTGATGTGACGCATCGGTACAGATCCCGAGACATTTGACAGGAATGACGCGATCCGCTTTTATTTGTATTTTGTTGAACGACTGACATGCATGCTTGTAGACAGCGACTCGGTCCGTTTTAGGAAAACGGTCCGTGTCAGCTTGATGACGAACATGCTCCTCTTTCTTCGTTAGAACACGGCCTATTTTGATCAACACGGACCGTGTTCTGGACCAGAATTTGACACAACCTATAAAAAATAGAAAACAAAAATAGAAAAAGAGAAAAGGGGTTAGGCAGTGTAGCTCTAAGTTATAGTCTTTAGCTTGACTTAGTTTGACCCGATCTAGGGTTCTTTTAGAATGATGTTCCCTATTCTAAGATGATGGACTCCTTCAATATAATGCTTTGGTCGATGCCCATTGACTTTAAAAGTCTGTGATCCTTTTAATGTCTTCAGTTCAATAGCCCCAAAAGGAGAGAAATTAACTACTTCAAATGACCCTCACCATCTGGATTTGAGTTTACCCGGAAACAACCTAAGTCTGGAATCATAAAGAAGTACCTGTTGACCAGGTTGAAAATCTTTCATATGAATTCTCTGGTCATGCCATTTTTTTTTGTGTTCTTTATATATCTTGCTATTCTCATAGGCGTTGCTCCGGAATTCGTCGAGCTCGTTCAGCTTGAGTAGTCTCTCTTTTCCTATCTCACTGGGGTCAAAGTTTAAAAATTTTGTGGCCAAGTAGGCTTTGTGTTGTAATTCCACTGGTAGATGACATGTTTTTCCAAACACAAGCCTATAGGGAGACATTTCAATTGATGTTTTGAAAGCAGTCTGATAGGCCCAGAGGGCATCATCAAGTTTGAGGGACCAGTCCTTCCTGGATGAGTTGACTGTCTTTTCAAGTATCCTCTTAATTTCCCTATTTGAAACTTCTTCATGTCCACATGATTGAGCATGATAAGGAGTGCACAACTTGTGGGTCACTCCAAATTTTCCCAACAGGTTAGTAAACAATCAGTTGCAGAAGTGTGAGCCATTGTCAGATTTGATGGCCCTGGGGGTAACAAATCTGATGAAAATACTTTTCTTCAAAAATTTGAACACCACTTTTGCATCATTGGTAGGCGAGGCCAGTGCCTCTACCCACTTGGACACATAGTCCACAACAATTAAGATATACTCATTGTTAAAAGACTTAGGAAAGGGTCACATAAAGTCTATGCCCCACACATCAAATATATCACAATATAACATGTTTTGTAAGGGCATCTCATTTCTCTTAGATATGTTACATGTCCTTTGACAACAATCACAATATTTGTAATATAGTTGGGCATCCTTGAATATTGTGGGCTAGTAGAACCCACTCTCTAGAATTTTAGAAGTTGTCCTGTTGGGTACAAAATGTCCTCCAGCTTCTTTTGAATGGCAATGCTCTACTATGCCTTGGACTTCTTCATCAGGAATGCATCTTCTGATTATCTGATCAGCATAAATCCTGAACAAATATGGGTCCTCCCAAATATAATATTTTAATCAGAGAAAAACTTCCTTTTCTGTTGTAAGGTTCATCCAGTGGGCATCCATCCCATGCTAAAAAATTGGCAAAGTCAGCAAACCAAGGAGAGTTAGTAATCAACCTTACATTGGTAATGATTATGCAGCTAAAGATGTGTCCATTTGGGAAGTCTTCCAAGATGTCTATCTCTTCATTAGTGCAGTCTCCAATCGTGAGAGGTGGTCAGCTACTACATTTTCTGTTCCCTTCTTGCCTCTCACTTTCACATCAAATTCTTGTAGAAGGAGTATCCATCTGACCAGTCGATGCTTTGCATCCTTCTTTGTCATCAAGTATTTTATAGTTGCATGGTCAGTGTAAGCAATCACCTTTGAACAAATCAGATAATAACGAAATTTATCAAAAGCAAAAACTATAGCTAAAAATTCCTTTTCAGTAGTTGCTAATTCATTTGTGTTGGTGTCAATGTGCGACTGGCGTAATAAATAACTCTAAAAATTCTTTCTCTCCCTTGGCCTAGCACTGCTCCAATGGAGGTGTCACTGGCATCACACATTAGCTCAAAGAGCTGACTCCTCTGGTGCTACAACAATTGGGGCAGTGATAAGCTTCTCCTTCAGCAAGTTAAAAGCAGTAATACAATCTGAGTCAAAACAAAACTTAACATCTTTTGAGAGGAGATTAGTGAGGGGGTTTCGTGATCTTTGAGAAATCCTTTATAAATCGGTGATAGAAACCAGCATGTCCTAGGAAGCTTCTCACCCCTTTGACTGTTGTAGGAGGTGGGAGATTGGCAATGACATCAATTTTGCCCTTATCCACTTCAATTCCCTTTTCAAAGATCTTGTGGCCTAAGACAATGCCCTCTTGTACCATGAAATGACACTTCTCCAGGTTGAGGACTACATTAGTTTCTTCACAACACTGCAAAACAAATTATAAATTTGTTAGGAAATTATAAAAAGAACTAACAAACAATGTGAAATCATCCATGGATATTTCAAAAATCTTCTCATTCATGTGTGCGAAAATTGCCATCATGCAGCGCTGGAAAGTAGCAGGAGCGTTGTAGAGTCCAAATGGCATCCTCCTGTATGCAAATGTGCCATAGGGACAAGTAAAAGTGATTTTCACCTAATCCTCAGGTGCAACAGGAATCTGATTATAACCTGAATAACCATCAAGAAAACAATAAAAACTATGTCCTACAACTCTCTCAAGCATCTGATCAACAAAGGGCACTGGAAAATGGTCCTTTCGTTTGGCCTCATTGAGCTTGCGATAATCGATGTACACATGCCAACCTGTGACAGTCCTGGTGGGTACTAGCTCATTTTGCTCATTCTTGATTACTGTTGTCCCACCCTTCTTTGGAACCACTCGCACTGGGCTAATCCATGCACTATCAGAGATGGGGTAAATAATGCCTGCATCCAAAAGTTTGATTACCTCCTTTTTCACTACTTCCTTTAGAGTTGGATTTAGCCTTCTTTGAAATTGAGTTGTCGGCTTGTTATCGTCTTCCATTAGGATTTTGTGCATGCAAATAGCTGGAGAAATTCCTTTTATATCTGAAATAGACCAAGCAATGGCCTTCTTCCATTTTTTGAGGACTGTCAATATCTCTCCTCCTTGTCACTAGTCNTATCGTCTTCCATTAGGATTTTGTGCATGCAAATAGCTGGAGAAATTCCTTTTATATCTGAAATAGACCAAGCAATGGCCTTCTTCCATTTTTTGAGGACTGTCAATATCTCTCCTCCTTGTCACTAGTCAGATCAGCAGAAATGATGACAGGATAAGCATTCTTTTCTAGAAAAGCATACTTTAAATACTTTGGCAATTCCTTCAGCTTAGGTCTTGGAATTGGTACTTCAGAATATTCTTTGGTGGTGCGTAAGTCCTCAACCACCTCCTGCTCTGAAGTCTCTGGGATGTCCTCCAATAGCTCTCCTTCCATAGCATATGGGTCTATAATGACTTTTGAGACAATCTCCTCATCATCTTCACTCAATTCCTCATCAATTATATCCACAGAGAAACAAGATGAGTTAGCAGGTTGTTTCAAAGAATTAGCAATATTGAAATTTAATGTCTCATTGTTTACCCTGAGTGTGATCTGACCTTTTTGTACATCAATCAGGGTATTACCAATAGCTAGGAAGGGTCTTCCAAGAATGATGGGGGCCTCTAGTTCAGAATCCATATCTAGGATAACAAAATCTGCTGGAAAGATGAATTTATCTACTTTGACTAGCACATCCTCCAGTAGTCCTTTGGGTTTCTTCACAGATTGATCAACAAATTGGAACATTATAGATGTTTCCTTATATTCTGCATAGCCAAGTTTAAGAAATATAGAGTATGGCATCAGTTTAATACTAGCACCTAAATCACACAAGGCTTTGGAACAAAAGAAATTCCCTATAGTGCAGGGAATGGTGAAACTTCCTGGATCCTTTTCCTTCATAGGTAGCTCCCCCGGTAAACAGCACAACACTGTGGTACTTTGACTAGCCCTGCAGCTTCAAATTTCCTCTTGTTTGACAAAATATCCTTCATGAACTTAGCATATGTGGGCATTTGCTTCAAGGCTTCATGGAAGGGAATGTTGATGTGGATTTTCTTAAAAATCTCTAGAAATCTAGTGAATTGCTTGTCCAACTGCTCCTGGCGATATTTCTGGGGGAAAGGAAGATTCCCTGGCTTTTCTGGAACAGTGAACTCCCTTGCTTTCTTCTTCTGGGTTGGCTACTGGGATTCTGGGGAGCAACATATTCATTATCCTTTGATTCAACAGGTGGAGATCTTGATTCTGGCAGCTCTTTATCACTCCTTAGAGTTACTGCCTTAGCTTCCTCCCTTGGAGTTTTCCTTGTGTCACTAGGGAGGGCTCCTGGTTGTCTTCAAGCCATAATATTTGCCAGATGTCCTACTTGGTTTTCCAAATTCCTTATGGGTGCCTCCTGATTTGTGAAATTGGTATCTGCAGAGACCATAAATTTTTTGAGCAAGTCTTCCAAGTTTGACTTCTGGCCAGGTCTTGCTCTGTCCTCATTGCGTGGCGGAAATCTAGGTGTAGGTCCTCTATTGTTTGCCCATGAGTAGTTGGGTTGCATCCTTAAGCCAAATCCATTGCCCTGTTGATTATTCCTGAAAAAAATATTGGCAACATAATTAGCATTTTCCATTTGAGCCAAAAAAGAAGAAGAGTTAGGTCCTTCGGGACATTCATGATTAGGATGCCCCTCTCCACAAATATCACATAAGTCCTAGGTCTCTACAGCTTGAATAGGAAGTTTGGTGCCCATCAATGGTTCCATCTTTTTGTTTAGGGCTTCCAACGGGGCTGCTAGATGTGTTGAGTTGTCCACTTGATAAATTTTGTTGTTCTTGGGAACTCTGGAGTGCTCATTCTGCCAGTTGGTTAGAGTCAAGTTTTCAATTATCTTGTACAAATCCTCAGGAGATTTCTCAAAGATGGTGCTCCCTGATGATGTATCTAGCAGGTTCTTGACTTGCTGGGTGGCACCATTGTAGAAATACTAGATTTGCTCATAAAAAGGCATGAGGTCCTGGGGTATTTTAGAAAGTAATTCTTTAAATCTCTCCCATGCTTCATGCATTGATTTAGAGTCTTGTTGGGTGAAGGACTTGACATCAGAGACTAACCTTGCTTCCTTTTGTGGGGGACAATATTTGTTGAAAAAGCATTGCTTCATCTCCTCCCATGTAGTGATGGTACCTGCAGGCAAGGTAGATAACCAATAGATTCTTTCCCTCTCAAGGAGAAGGAAAAAGACGAAGCCTAATTGCATCATCAGAAACTCTAATAAAATTAAAAGTATGACATAATTGAATGAACTTCCTGATATGGCTAAAGGGGTCTTCGTCTTGATTGCCACTGAACTGATCATGCTGAATCATCTTCATTGTCCAATATTGAATTTGAAAATTGATGTCGACTGGGGGCAATGTGATGTTGCATGGTCTTTCTGCAAGTTGGCCAAGAGTGTAATCCCTCATGGTTCGATAAGCAGGTTGTTGGATAGCTGGAGGAAATGGTGGAGGATTTTTGTCTACCACCTGTCTAGCCTCTCTTCTGGTTTGTCTAATAGTCCTTCAATTTCTGGATCAAAATTCAGAGGCTGCTTGGAATTTCTAGTGTTGTAGCGACTACTAGACTCCATATTTGTGTGACCTGTACTAAAAAAGAAACAAAACAAACAAACTGGTTACAACAAAAATGGGCCGTGTTGGAAGAAAATGGTCCATGTCTGTTAAAAATATGCCGCGATCCAGATGAACGTGGGCCAGATTGACGCGCGTTACTAGTGAAAGCGTTGTGATGAGCACGTTCCAGATGAAAGTGGGTCGTATTCTAGGCAAACACGACCGATGTTCTGAGCACCTTATCGACGCAAAGAGTGTCGCGGTGGTGTTCCAAACAGGCAGAAGATGCAGGTCATTTCAGTCCGAGACGCGGTCCGTGTCGTGGTCCAATTCTCTTTGTTTGTCGGCTCAATTCCTACACGATCACCAAAATAAAACTAAAAAGTAATACAATTCAAATTAACAAAATAAGATAATAAAAAAATAATTTCAAAAACCCCGGCAACGGCGCCAAAAACTTGATGCGAAAAATCACACGTGTAAAAATACTCGACAAGTGTACCGATCGCTCAAGTAATAAATAGTGAATACAAAGTTGTCGGTCCCACAGAGACTAACGAAATAAAATCTGAAATCTAATCTGAAAACTTGAAAAGAAGAGTTTTAAAAGTTTGTTTTGAAAAGATAAAAAAAGAAAAGATAAAAGATAAAAGATGAGATTAAAGTTTTTCAAAAGTTTAAAAAGATTAATAGATTAGATTGGTTAGGGATAGAAGTTTGTTTCACCACTGTTATCTTTTGGATATAATCAATAAATATCTCTGAATGTTGGATGACAGAAGGATTCATTTAAATATATAAGACTCCTTTTGGATGTCTTAACTATTTTAATCATAATTCAAGTCAGGAATATGTGAAAATATTAATCCCAAAATTAATTAAGTTAAAACGCGATGAAATCAAATCATAAATTGCTAGGCCTCTCTTGAGTGAATAGCAACCCATAATTTATGAATCCTGGAAATAGATAGACCTTGCATCATAACATGTAAATCCACGAAAATGATCGGAAAAAGTAAGCAGGAAACGGTCCGTGTTGCGTCCAAAATGGACCGCGTCTGGCCTGTGAAAAACGCGGCTCTTCGAATGATGAGAGAGAACACGGTCGAATCGGCAATAATCGCGACCGCATTCGTCTTAAATAAAAAAAATAAAATATTCAGGAAACGGAAAAATTGGGCACGTGAACAACACGGCCCGAGTCTGCTTTAAGAGAGGACACGGTCGAGTCCATGAAGATCACGACCGCGTTCTCGAGGAAAATAATAAAATACTCAAAACGGCTGCGCACATGGCTCGAAAAATGAGGAGAAGAACATGGTCGAGTCTATGAAGATCATGACCGCGTTTTTCATTGATTAAAATATTCCAGAAAAAAAGCGCAAACAGACGGCGGCGCAAGACAGAAAACGGACCATGTTATGTGAACATGGCCTGTTTTCTTCTCGGCCGAAAACAAATATTTCGATTATAAAAATCTAGAAGAAAACTAGGCACGAAAATTGAGAGTAAGAACACTACAATATTTTACGATTAATGTTAATAAACTACTCATTAAACATAATAAAATATTCAAATGCAAGTTCATCCAATAATTTAGAATAAAATAATCCAAAAGAATAACATGGTTGACAGAATTCTTCCCTAACCAATAAAGTAAACTAAAGAAAAGAGACTATTACTAACAGATTCTATAGAGCAACACGACTTCGGTTCCGACTGAATAGAGCCTTTTAAGCGAGATGGAAGTCCCTCCGAGGACGACTCCCATACAATTCTTGCGAGAGCTAGAGAAGCGTCCAGACGAAGGATCGCCCAATTTACGAAGACCATCGGGTCCGAATCTGGATCTTTCTATCGGCCTCCTTGGTAATCCAGAGGATGATCCGGAAAAGAAAAAGTTGAAAATCAAGACAGAGATCGACCCGAAGGGAACTTCGCTTCAAAGCCCTGAAAACTCCAGTATGTTCCTGCACACGTAGGCATCTAAAACCCCCTTTTCTAGGAGGACTTCTTCACTGGGTCTCCTCCTCTCCACACTAGGGCTGCAGACAGAAAGCTTGAATCTTCAATTCAGGGATCTCTCTAGAGTTACAAAGGGTCCTATTTATAGGAAAAAGTTGACATGAGGGCCCTACATCGGATGGTTAAAATTAAATGTTTATGTCTTGCATGTCAAGTTATCATCAAGAGTCATCCGTTCTGCCGAACCGCCCTTGAATGTGTCAACACGGCCCATGTTGGGAGCAAAACGGCTCGAGTTGAGCTGACGTGGAGTCTGATTCAGACATGACTTTGAATGCGGATAATTTGACGTCATCGTTGACATGTGGCATCTTCTGATTGGGCGAAGCCACCATTTTGATGTGGAACACGATCGTGGCACCGATCTGACGTGGCCTGAACACCACCCATTTTGGCGAGCGCGGTCCAAGTTGAGAATTAGAATTGCGGTTGATAATTACGAGCAGAACACGACCCGTTTTCTGTTGAACGCGGCCTGTGTTGGGGTTGAATCCTTGGAAGTCTTGGCCTATTTGATCTTCTATTCACATTCTTTGGAGTTTTGAGACTCTTTTGCCAATAGAGAACATATGGGTAGTTTCTGACTCATAGATAAAATATGATGAATGAAACATGAAAATCATGAATAAAACTAAACTAAATGCCAAAAAATGATATAATATGGATGCGTGCAATATGTATAATTATGCTCGCATCATGTTGATGCACTCTGAATACATTAGCAAGTGCACTAGTTGTTCAAGTAATATAATGAAAAGAGTAAGGATGTCGAAACCACGAAGACCAATGTAACCTAGCCTTATCTAATACCAAAATTAATAGAGAAAGGATTAAATTCAGTTTTAATGTAGAAATCAAAAGATAAGAAACGATAAAATTTCATAGATGAAGTCAGATGAGATCAAATCGATTAAAATTGGAAGATTCAGAATTATATTTCACCACTAATTCAGATTGAACAGAATTGCTTCTAATGATGGTCTAAGGTTTGCTTAAGATGTGATCCTCTAAATAGACGAAATCACCTACCCTAGGTTCAGATTTGTTGAGGACGTTCAAGCGAATCCACCCCAAACAATTCCTAATCTAAGATGCTTACTTATACTATCAGCCACTTAATCAAGTCCAGCTTAACAGGCCACACAACCTAGAATCTCTCGCGAGTAATCTAGATTATGACACGAATTGCTAGGACTTGAATGTTGAATCTAGGATCCCGAGAATGTTTTGAATGATCACAAATTTGTAAGT
>LTAE01013604.1:0-12386 GCA_001647135.1 Pontederia paniculata | reverse complement strand
GGGGGGGGGGTTTGAGTTTTACAATTCCTGCCTCCTTAACTCATATTTTGTTTGATAATACCTATTCATGAACTTCACTTAAGTAATCATTTTCTTAAAGCCTCATGTAAAGGTATATTAATATGCATTTACTTGAAGATTTTAAGGAACTTAGAAAATTATTTATCCAATTTTCCCTTTCAGTATCTTAGAGGATAACATATAGATCTTTCTTTCTATAGTATAGGATTAGCAATTTTTCTTTCCCTATCTTATTGTCCTTGTGAAGGATTCACCTCCATCACGTTTGAATTTCCAAATTCCCTTTGACTTTCAAGCCCATCCATAGATCTTCTAATTGATTTCCACTCCTTGTCGAAATGACTTTGGTCTCATCCTACGAGTTACTTTCTGTGTTGCTTGGTAGTGCTCCTAGTACCGGACCTACTATGATGTTTGCTAAATGACCTATTTGTACTTCCAAATTGGGTATAGAAGGATCTTGATTTGAAACTTTGGATTCAATCATTGTCATGAACTTGAGTAGCAACTCTTACATTTTGTTTTTTTGGTTCAGCAAGTTGACGTTGGGAGCTCGTTAAGAGAGGATAAAATTGATTATTTTTCTGTCCCCATGCAAGATTTAGATGATTCCTTCATCCAGGATTATAAACATTCTCAAATTTTGTCGACCCAAAATTGTTACCTATGGGACATTCTATTGTAAGGATGTCGTTCTCGTTCTCCATATAGATCGCGTTGTTTTGTTGTTCGATTCATCATGATTTGGGACTTCTTGTTTTGTGACTCCAACTGAGCCACAACTTCATCATTGGAGGTTAAATTCACATTGAGCACACTTCTTATTTTAGTTGTTTCTTGACTGTTCTGCTAGGAATTAAGGGACGTATCTTCAATGATCTAATAATTTTTTTAGGTCTTTTCTTCTTCAAAATTGAACCTCCAGCAGATGAATCCGGATTATCTTTATCTTTGAAATAATACATTGTAAAAATCTTTTAATATTTGTCATAATGGCGTTCGATGATCAGGAAATTTTGCCAGAACTTTCTTGTATCTTTCCCAAACTTCATAAAATGTTTATCATCTTCTTGTTTGAAGGACTTCAATTAATTTCTCATCTTTGCAGCTTTTTTAGGTGGATAAAGTTTTTTAATAAATTTGACGATTAACTGGTCCCAAGTTGTCATGGATCCAATAGGTAAGGTGCTCAACCATGTTGACGCTTTGTCACATAATGAAAACGGGAACAAGTGCGGCTTGATAACATCATCAAAATCATGGCTGCATATTAAAATATTGCAAATGTAGATGAAATTATTCAGATAAGTGTAAGGGTTATGTTAAGTGCTTCCCCAAATTGACAAGCTCGAACCATCCTCACAAGGGCAAGATTGATTTAAAAGTTGTTGGCATTGATTACTAGGAGGACTATAGTGGACTCTACATTCTTATACTTTGAATAGACATAGTCTCTAATCATCAAAATGTTCAATCACAACATTTACTTCTTCACCGGTCATCCTTGCTTCTTTCCTTAGTCTCCAGGTTGTTTTATAAATTTTTGGATTAAATTGTAATGCGCTTCCTGATTGTCTTGTTTGGACCGAGTTGCTCCAGTTGTTGTATCCGGAATGAATGGTTGTCTCCTTGTGTATCTATATTATCTGCACAACCAATAAGAAGTAAACATAGATAGAAAGAAAAATCTCAAATTAGTTTAATGAAACCAGAATAGATAATCAATAAAAAAAAATCCTTGGCAACAACACCAAAAAATTGATGTGTGCTAAGATGTCATAAAAAATCAATAGCAAATGTACTAATCATGTCAAATAATAGAGATGTGAGTAAATTATAGTTCTCATGAGGATTGATATTATTATATATCTAATCACACAAATTAATAAGAGATAACATGAATTTTTGGATAAAATATTATTTTGAAAAGATTAGATAAAATAAAAGAAAAAGTTGCAATGACAACAAGTAATGGATTAGGATGAGATAATAAAGATAGGGATCAATTATGTTTTACCACATGATTAATTAAATGTTAGTTCTACTCAAACTCTTATGTGGATTAGGATCTATTCAAGATATGATTTCGTTTCAAGATGAATCAACTATCGTAATTCTAGATAGACTTGACTATTATGGATTCTCTAAGATGCCAATGTCATCTTCTAGAAACTAAGATGCATTAATTTGTATCCCTTAAATTATTGATCATTCTTTTTTCAGAATGTCAATCTAATAGACCACACACCTAAATATTCCTCTCCAAGATGTACTCATGTATAGAATGCAATTATTCAAATAAAAATCACAGATCAAATTCAAGATAAAAGAGAAATAAGAAATCACTATTCCTATCCAGGATGCTAGTTTGATCGAAACCTCAAATAATCAAAGAAAATATTAAGAACATCATTTATGCTCATAGAAATCCATGAAAATAAAATAAAAATTAATCATCCAAAATAAAAAGGAGAATATAAATAAAATAGTTAGGAAATAAGACACCTTGACAGATCTCCTCTTCTCTAGGCATTAGGCTTTTTTCAAGGTTTGCAGCATAACCCTCAACGAATCCTTAGGGTTTTACTTGTAGTTTTTCTAATACATCTTAGGTTGTGAAGAGACCTAGCCTTTTGGAATTCATTTTGACCAAATTTTCATCAAATTTCCGCTTAATATCAAGTCCAAATCCAAATCCAATAAAAGATAAGATTTGATCGATTTAGAATCGAGTCAAATTCCTTTTGAATCAGCATTTCATGACTCAGCATAGGGTTTTCATGGCCGTGACTGAAGGGTACTATACGTATCGTTAAGATTTCACGGTTGTGACCGAATTGTTGTTACATCTCTTCAGAATTTTCATGGCATGTGACCAGGATTTCATGGTCATGATCATATACATCATCATACATCGCCTAATTCGTTCATGACCATGAAACTCCCTTCACGATCCATGACTTTGATTGGTGTACTTCAGTGTAGACTCCTAAGGAAGCACTTTATGAAACTTCTCAAAATTTAACTGATTTATTAATTCCTTTCTACATGCGGAGGAAAAGGACATTATTTTATGCGAAAAAAGGTTTACTCTACCCATTTTTACCTTTGAAGATAGATTAAGTAATATAAAAACAAATAAAAGAGGAATTCCATAGAAACATATTTTTATTGGGCAATTAAAATTTCCTTCCAGAACCTTTAGTTGTCTCAAAAGGTCCAACGCCCATGGCCTTGAAAGTATCTTCACTGGCAATGATAGTGAGCATGAGCATGATTCCGACTCATGCCTTCTTTTTGTCATCGGTGTTACAACTATGAAAGTGGTTTCCTGACTTGTGACCATTCTTCATAGATTGATCCTTACGCACTCATGGGTGTGAAAATATGGTCGTAGTGGTGTTTGCCAAAAATATTTATTTTCGCCTCTGATTTACTCCATCTCGTTGTAGTCTTCCTCTGTTGCTCTAGTGAATGTTCTTGACATAAAAACACACAACATTATGTTGATTTTGACTTCGATGATGAATTAAAATGAATTTCTTAAATAGAACAATGCATGAGATGATGAAATTAGAAAAAAGTTAAACTTAACATGCCTTGAAAATATATGACTAAATTATCATGCATCAATGGGTCTTCTCTATGATAATGTTTCACATCCGGGAAGAATTTCTACTTTTGATGAATTAGGATCCAATTTTCTACAAAATAGTTAGCATAATCCACGAACCCTATAGTAGAGTTAGAAATTTGTTTCTAATATAAAAAGCAAAGATTTTTTCAACTGGAAACTCATCATGAAGCATAGGTTCTAAGTGTGAAAGATCTCCATCAAATCAAATTCTTCTACTAAAAGTACCCATCATATCATGATGGGTTTTTCTTCCTTCTATAACATTAAATGTCCTAGTATTGCATGATCTATACGCACAATAACTTGAGCAAATAAGGTATGCATGAAATTTATCAAAGGCATTGATGGGCATAAATCGTGTGTAAAAAATGAAGGTGGTACCAGGTTTCAGAATGTCAATCGCTTAACAGTTCTGGACCAGGGGGCACCTGGACATAAACAGACAATCAACAAGTCTAAAAAAAATAAACCTAAACACACAACTCCAACCGCAAGTATACGGTTGTCCTTGTAGTATTTTAGGGTAGAATCCACAGGGAAATAAAAAATTCACAACTCAACCTCTCTATTCTACCACGAACCGAAATTAAGGAGAAATATCTTTTGTGCAGAAATTTAGATAAGTTAAGACTAAAATTTGAAAAGAAAAACAAACTAATATTTTTGGTGTTTTTATATTTTTAAATAAATAGAAAGAGAACCAATATAAAGCAAGATCAAATCACTCAAATAGGAAAAACAACTGGGTCATGAGAATCATTTTCGAATCCTACTTGCTAACGAACACATGAAACTCAAATAATGTCGACTTGAGACATTAAGGAATCAAACCTAGCTACTCTCGTAGTCAAGGCTTGAACCTAAGTCCCTAGAAATTTCTCACATAACTCTCTCGAATGCCATGGATAACCTCTCTCCAATCTCCCTTAGATATCCATAGGAGCCTCTCAGATCCCCACAAATACCTTAGACAAGGGGTCAAGCTTCTCGGATCCCGATCCCTTGTAGGCATGATATATAAAAATAAGAACTAGTTACTACTCTACCTCGGTGGAAAAGATTAAGCCTCTCGGATCCCAAACTTCCATCATAGGCGAAATAACAAATAGCTCACGACATTTAAGGGGTCAAGCTTCTCGGATCCCGATCCCTTGTAGGCATGATATATAAAAATAAGAACTAGTTACTACTCTACCTCGGTGGAAAAGATTAAGCCTCTCGGATCCCAAACTTCCATCATAGGCGAAATAACAAATAGCTCACGACATTCGAGTCCAAATGTGCAAAGCATCAATAGAGAGAGATGCAAACTATATGTTCCCAAATGGAATGGATTAAGCCTCTCGGATCCCAACCTTCCACCAGGGATGAAACAACAAATAGCTCACGCCACTCGATTGCAATATGTTCAAAATATCAATGGTAAGAACTACAAACTATATGTTCCCAAATGGAATGGGTTGAGCCTCTCGGATCCCAACCTCCATGAAATTAATAGCTCGTAGTCCACAGCATAAAAATCAGCACGTATACAAAGCACATAACAAAAGGAAAGATTGAAAAGTCGAATGGAAACTCGATGCATTAAAAGATAAGTTCATACAACAGATAGATATTCTTAATTCATCCCATGTCCATGCCTAAGTGTTTATCCTCTAACAACCATTAAACACATCACAAACATGATAATACAAGAGTTCATCATTGGAGATTAATACAAGTAAGAATCAACAAACATAAACCAATGGTACTCCCCAAATCTCAGTGTCGAAGACCTTCTCCAGCTCTGGTTCTTCCTTCCTTCAGCAAAATGGCGGCTCCACTCGATGCCTCCTCGTGGATGTAGAACGGAATCCCCTCCTCTCCTTCATTTTGCGCTGTTATCCTCCTTCTCTTGTCCAATTCTTCAATGCCACTTGTCCTCTTCACAACCTTGTCAATATTCCTTGAAAACTGGCCAGAAACCTTCCTCATTTGGACCACCAAAGCTGGCAGAGGAATCTGTAGATTCTATTTTGTGTTTTGTCTTCTAGCAGCTTTTGGTAGGTAGTGGTAGCGGGTACCCTAGGTCTAGTTTTTAGCATAGGTACCCCCATGTATAGTTTCCAGCACACATGTTGCTAGGCTTGGGTAAATATCTGTAGGAAAAATTGAGCATAAATAATTCAAATCTTTAAGAAAAAGGGTCGTTGAGGTGAAAATATATATTTATGCCCAGAGAATTTCAAATTATGCAAATATTGTAAAAAAGATGTGGCAACGTATGTAAATGATGCGTAATTTTATGAAAAAGTGTAATCTTTGCATATGAAAATGGGTAGTGAATTCCCTATCATCATAATTTCCCCAAACTTAAGCTTTTGCTTTCCTCAAGCAAAGAATTAGAAAAATTCAAGGCCAAATAAATAGCAGTTCAAATCAGCCACACTATGAACCTGTAATAACTTACATAGCTCCCCCAATTGGTTAGATCCCACCAGTCATTATGCGTTTTCTTAGCCAATTAGCCTCCTCCTAGAACCACTAAAACTCAAGCCTAGTGCACAATTGAAGATGCAAACTTGATAATCCCTTCCCACAACCCCCTCTCTAGACTCATAATCCTTGATAAGAAGTAGAAGTAATGTTGGCTTACTCGCAAAAACAAATGGGTTACAAACCCTTTTTCTTCTTCCCTTTTTTTCGAATGGGGTTACTAACCCTCTTTATGGAAGAATATATACATGTGTTATCTGAGAATAAACCAACAATGGATACAAGCAAGGTTGTCAAGATCGCGATCTTGATCGTAAGATCGCACGATCTTACGATCCTACCAAGGGTAATCGATCTCGATCTTAAATAAAAGATCGAATTCGTAGGATCGGTAGGATCGTAAGATCAAGATCGTAAGATCGGTAAGATCGTAAGATCCTACCGATCCTACTATATTAGTTTAATTTTTTCCTTTTCTTTTTCACACTTCTTTTTAAAAGAAATAAATGTTATATTTGATAATATATTACTTAAAAAATATTTTTAGAGCATAAAAAAGTGAAAAAATGTTGGATATATATATATATANCTTGGATACAATGATTGAAAAAAAACTAGAGAGTGGCATGGACATGGTATCATTCAGTTGCTATGAGTTTTGGTTCTACTTGGGGGCAGTTATGTGCCTTGGTTCATCTAGTTAGGAATGACCAGGGTTCTAACAAATTGGGGTGAGAGTATAAAGCTACTAAGGTTACATAATGCTTTCAAATCGTAAGCTGAGTAAGTAGGAATGTGTGTGCCAAAATCATAATGTGATTAGAGGAAGAGGTGTGTGAAGGTGTTGTCATGCTGAAAAAGGGATGATTTCAAATATTTCTATACATATTTAAATCAAAAAGTAGGCATGGTAACTCAAATAAGTTGGAATTTGAGAAGAGTGACCATACCATTGGATCCCCCAAACTTAAATTCAACATTGTCCTCAGTGTTGATCTAAGTGAGAGAGAGAAATCTTCTAAGGGTTTGCGATTGATGAGCTAGGGCCAGTTGCAGTGACTCCCAGCTTGTGAGCAATTGACTGGAGGAGACCATTGAGTTGTTTGTTCTCCTTCCTCAACTTGATGTTGTGGCCTAGGATGGTTGAGAGTAATGCATTCTGCTTTGCCATCTGGTAGGCGTACATGTCGGGGGTAGCTTTAGTTGTGTCAACTTCTTTTGGGGTGGGGGCTGCTTGAGGCTAAACTATTTCCTTGATGGTGGAGGTATCAGGAGCAGCAGCTTTTTGTGGGATGGGGGTAGTTTGATGTTCAGCTGGAGTGGGGGTAGCTGTTTTCGGCGTGGGCTTCTTCTTCCTAGTAGAGGTGGGGTCAGTCTTGACAAAAGTAGTCCTAATCTTCTTGGTTGGAGAAGTGGTGTCAGCTAGAATGGGGGTGGCTGTGACTGTCTTCTTTCTTTTGTTGGTTGTAGGGGGTGCAGGGCTAGGTGAACATTTCTTGCTCTTTCCCTTTGATAGTTGTTGTAATCTAGAGGTAGGTGCAGTAGAGGCTGGTGAGGTTGGGTCAGCCACGTGTGTTTCCTCCAGCAACCAATTTTGCTTCTTTGTCACTGTTGTGCGGCCAAGGTCAGACAACTTGATGTCGTGATAGGGATCTCTGGGGTTGAGTAGGTAATATACACCTTGGCGGCAATGACTATTTTCATGTGTAGCAGGCTTTTCATGTCTAGTGTCCCCATAGTTGAAATGTCTTTCAGGGCTCTGATGTCGACGCCGCATGCTTTCGCAATAGGTGTTACCAGTCCACCTATAACCATAGTCCCCTTGTCCTGGCGAGCCATCTTGTAGGAATTTAAAAAAAAATATGCCCACCAGATCGATCTTTTTCTGCTGCAAAAAGGCCCAAATGACGAATAGTTTAGTTTCTCTTAGACTTGACTCGGTGTTGGTGCGACCGAGAAGGGTGTTCGCCAAGACCCTAGAAAGTATCAGATGATCGGGTTTTTGATACACGCAGATGTGGCGCGCTTGATTTGCAGCTCATTCTAGCTACTTATCCATTTCCAGACTACTTTGGGATCATAGGTAGATGGCTTTGGGACAGTCGTAGAAGGTAAACCCATCGCCTTTCCAACTTGATCAAAAGTCCAATTGAAATCCTTACTGAATAGGCGGAATTGTATCTGACGGTCATCCTCATCGATCTCTAGACTACTGAAGAACTCGCTTGCTATAGCCTGGCATGTATCCCACCCTTGAAGGAAGAAACCATATGCGTGCATCTCCGCGGTCAGTTTCTTGAAATCTACATAAAATCTAAGCTTCTTCATAGCATCCAGGTCTAGGAATTTTGTTGGGTGGAAGGCTCGATTGCTCAAAATCCGGTGATGATGTTCGTGCTTCGAGTATTTGAAATCAATTTGTCCTACACAGTGAAGAATCTTGCTGGTGGATCGTGTCTTCGGGGTAGGGGTGACCTCTCGTGAAGATTCAAGGGTGGTTGATCTATCAATGGACTCCTTAGATGATGATTCAGTAGGGACGACTCCTTCAGACACTGCAATTGGTATTGCAGTTTGTGGGGGAGGTTCAGATGCTGCTGAAATAGGTGGAGGGGTCGGGGTAGGGATGGTGGTTACAAATGGGGCCTCTGTTGTTGTCGTCGGTTCCGTTGGAGGGAGACTGATACATAGAGATGCTAGAATTGAGGTGGGGGTTTCAGGAAGAGGTTCAGTGGTGGCTGATGATTGAGGTGGTGTTTTGTAAGTATCAGATGGATGGTAAGGGCTTTGTGGTGAAGTTGTCGGGGGAAAGATCAGGAGTTGAAAGGTTGTAGTAGCCGGTGGTGTCGCAGACGGGGGCGACTTGTCGGAGCTCGATGAGGATTCGGAGGAGGACGCGAAAGGTCGCTTTCTTGGTGCCATCCCGATGCGCTTAGTGATGATGACTTTTCATCGAACTATTGGAGATGAAGGTGGCCGTTGAGGTTGAGTTGGCACATAACTAGAAGTCGGCGGCGCAAGTGTGTTCGGGGTGCTGCCTCCTCCACAGGTGATTGGATTTGTTGACGCCAGGTGCAGCCGGTAGCTTGTCCTCTTGTAGCAACCATCTTCCTTTTATCGCAGTGTTGGGAGTCACTGTACTGGTGGGAGATGAAGGGTTGACGGTTAGGGTTTAGTGTCGATTTGGGTGTGAGGGTGGTGTGTCCTAGGCGTTGCCGTGCTGGTAAAAAGAGAGGGTAATAGCGGGTATTGTTCAATGTATTGGAGCGGGAAATGTGCAATGATCAAATCAAATTAAGCTGGGGCCCACTACATCTGCACGGTACCACTGATTGAACAGGAAACAACATCATCACTTGTCTTGTAGCGAAATGATGATGGAAACATGCCCCCATCTGAGTTTTGGAGAAGCTCACATGCCCCCATCCACTTGCCTGAAGTTAAAAGAAACAAAGACAAAAAATTATTAAGGATTAGAAAGTAAACCTGGGTTGCCTCCCAATAAGCCCCCTAGTTTAATGTCCTTTGGGCTAGACATAGTTCTGGTTGAGTTTCTTCGAAGGAGATATTGGCTGTTCCAAAGGTGAAGCTTCATGGTACACCTTGACCCACTGACAGTTCACTCTAACCCTTGATTATTTAACAGTTCTACAACACCCGAGGGAAATAATCTAGATATTGTAAAAGGGCCCGTCCATTTTGATCTAAGTTGCCCCGGAAAGAACTTGAACCTTGAGTTGAATAGGAGTACTTGGTCCCCCACTTTTAACATTCGTTTTTGAAATCTCTCATCATGCCATCTCTTAGTTTTTTTTCTTTGTAAATCCTTGAATTGTCATAGGCAGCAGCTCTCAATTCCTCAAGTTCATGCAATTGGATCCACCGATGGTTGTTTGCGTCCTTTAATCGAAGTTCATGTATTTAGTTGCCCAAAGATCTTTATGTTCTAATTCAACTGGCAAATGGCATGACTTCCCATATACCAACCTGAAGGGTGTAGCTCCTAAGGAAGTTTTGAATGTCGTTCAGTATGCCCAAAGGGCCTCATTTAGTTTAGTGCTCCAATCTTTCCTCGAAGTGGCTACTACTTTCTCTAGAGTAGATTTTATCTGCCGGTTGCTAACTTCCACCTGCCCACAAGTTTGAGGGTGGTAGGGGGTAGCTATCCTGTGAGTGACTCCATACTTCCTTAGTAGAGTTTCAAAACCTCTTTCTATGAAATGTTTGCCTCCATCGCTAATAATTATCCTTGGCATTCCAAATCTCGGGAAGATGATCGTACAGTGTGAGAATCACATCTAATTGTGGGAATGACCTCTACCCATTTGGTCATGTAGTCCACAGCCAACAATATATATTTGTATTTGTCGGAATTTGGAAATGGACCCATAAAATCTATTCCTCGTATATCAAATGGCTCGATTGACAAAATCCCAGTATGTGGTAACACTTGTCTCTTAGATATAGATCCCACCCTTTGGCAACTGTCGCATAACAAAACATACTGGTGGACAACTTTAAAGGGTGTGGGCCAATAAAACCAGCTTGTAGGATTTTTGTAGCCATTCTCTGGGTACCCCCATGTCCACCATGAGCAGTTGTGTGATATTCAACAATAATCTGGTTTGTTTCATCATTTGGAATACACATTCGCATGATCCCATCTGGATATTCTTTAAATAGTAGAGGTTCATCCCAGAAGTAGTGCCTTGCTTCTGCCAAAAATTTTGCTCTTTGGTGTTTGTTTAGACCTTGAGGAAGAATACCCCATACTAGGTAGTTAGCAATGTCTGCATACTATGGATTCTCCTTGATTGATACGGCTAGGAGATGCTCGTCTAGAAAAGTCTCTTTAATTTCTGGTAGATCAGTCCAAGCCGGGGGCAGATGTTATAGTCTTGAGAGATGGACTGCAACTTGATTTTTAGTGCCAACTCTATCTTTAATTTCAATGTCAAATCCCTGCAACAATAGTATCCATCTGATCAACCTCGGTTTGGCCTCTTTTTTTTTGTAAATAAATGCCTGGTTGCTAAATGGTCTCTGTGTATTATCACTTTGGAACCAATCATATATTGTCTGAATTTCTCCATCGCATAGACTACAGCTAGTAGTTCCTTTCCAGTGGTCGTGTAATTCTATTGAGTCTGATCCAAGGTTCTGCTAGCATAACTTATCACATGATGCAACTTCTCTTTCCTCTATCCCAATACAACACCCACTGCATTATCGCTGGCATCACACATGATTTCGAAGGGAATAGACCAATCTGGAGGTTGCATAACTGGGGCTGAGGTTAAGGCTGCGTTGATTTTGTCGAAAGCTTGAAGACAGAGATCATCAAATCTGAATTCCCTGTCCTTTTGCAGCAATTCTGTAAGTGGTCTCGCTATCTTGGAAAAATCCTTTATGAATCTTCTATAAAACCCAGCATGCCCCAAGAAGCTTCTTATACCTTTTACATTCGTGGGTGGGGGCAACTGAGAGATGACATCAACTTTAGCTGGGTCTACCTCAATTCCTTTATCAGAAATGACATGGCCTAGCACTACACCTTGCTGTACCATGAAGTGACATTTTTTCCAATTAAGGACAAGATTGACCTCCTGGCATCTGCATAATACTCGCTCCAAATTTGTTAGACAACAAGAATATGAGGATCTATAGATTGAAAAATCCTACATGAACACCTCCATAATAGTTTCTATGAAATATGAAAAAAATGGATGTCATGCATCTTTGGAAGGTGGCTGGGGCATTACATAACCCAAAGGGAATTCTTCTATAAGCAAAAGTACCATAGGGGCAAGTGAAAGTAGTTTTCTCTTGGTCGGCTAGGTGAATTGGGATTTGAAGGAAACAAGAAAATCCATCAAGGTAACAAAAGTATTTGTGTTTAGTCAATCTTTCGAGCATTTGGTCAATGAAAGAAAGTGGAAAATGGCCTTGCTTAGTCACTCTATTAAGCTTTCTAAAATCCACACACTTCCTCCATTCACTAGTCACTCGAGTCGAAATGTTCTCACCCTTTTCATTTTATAACACTGTCAAACCTCCCTTTTTTTATACAACCTGAATAGGTTTAACCCAAGGGCTGTCTGAAATGGAATAGATCACACCCAAGTTCAAGAGTTTCAGGATCTCTTTTTTCACTACATCTTGTAGATTTGGGTTTAACCTTCTTTGACACTCTCTAGAGGACTTGATTGTCTTCACACTGATCCTATGCATGCATAAAGATGGACTCAACCCT